>VYZU01059057.1:1834-40698 GCA_013401355.1 Ceyx cyanopectus
GTGAGTCTGAGAGTGAGTCTGTGAGTCTGAGAGTGAGTCTGTGAGTCTGAGAGTGAGTCTGTGAGTCTGAGAGTGAGTGAGTCTGGAAGTCTATGAGTGAGTGAATCTGGGAGTCTGTGAGTGAGTGAGTCTCTGAGTGAGTGAGTGAGTCTCTGAGTGAGTGAGTGAGTCTCTGAATGAGTGAGTCTCTTGAGTCTGTCACATGGGGACATTTCATTCAGTAGAACACCAATGAAGGTCATTAGCCCTAGATACAAAGGGATTCTGAAAACAGGAGACAACATCTAAACTGAGGGACTTGAAACAGCCCTGGGGAGTTCTTGGCAGTTATGCTAATTTCAGCAGTTGCTGCCTCATCAGTTGCCCCTGTTACATTGTACCAGGACAGCTGTTTCTAGGGTCATACAAGGGAACAACAGCCAGGACGTGATTGGTTTCAGAAACTAGCCAAGCAAAGAGACAGGGCTCCTGACTCTGTTCTCCTGCAATCTCAAAGTTACAGCAGCTCAAGTGAGTTGCTGGCCTGGAGTCAAGACCAGCCTATACAGTTAGTGCCACCAGGAGAGCTGTACATTAGACCACTTCCTTGGTCTTAGATCTTGCTGATGATGAAATGAAGAACAAGGATTCTGCAGATGCTGGAAGAACAGTATCAGTAGAGAGATGGGCAATGAATCAGGAAGATAAAATGTAAGCATGCAGGCTCTTTTGATTTCTTTTTATATCCTCCAAGGAGCTGCTGTTTCTCTGGTTCTATAAAAGCAATCTAGACAGAGAGCCAAGTGCTAACTTGCCTTCCTGAGACCATCTGGGTGATGCTGGACAAAACTTCTGACCCAGAGAGATAGTTTGGCGGAATTACGCGAGTCCACCCAGAGAAGCACACCCAAAGATGTGTCATGGTGGGGAGCTTGCTCAAAAGCCCCTTCACAGCATGAGTGAAAGCAAAGAAGGAGCTATAGGGCTCACCACAAGGCCTCTTTTGTCCCCTCACACTGCTATGCTACATATCCTTTGACAAAGGAAACCTCCTTGAGAAGCCAAGTGCAATGGGTTTATCACTTCGAGCAAGGGGTTACACTTAGCAGTGTGTAGCTAGAGCAGACTTCTTACTGGTGGCCAACAGTTTTAGGATTCAGAAACCATCCTCACAAAGAAGTCAGGAAAGAAAAACAGAAATTGTTTTTGACCCATTATCGACTCAACTGCTCTGCTGGATGGGAAGCAAGAACATGAGCCACATAGACCTGCTCACACATGATGATTCCCTCCAGTGAGTCAGCCACATTGCCAGACAAGCTCTTGTTGAAGGCACACTCTACTACTGCTGAACAGCTGTTTAAGATTGATCCTCTTGTAGAAACCTCTTGTACCAGCTAGACAGATGTTGGTTTTCCTCCCTCTAAATACAAGATGTTAAGAAAACCCTTGGAGTTATGCCTGTTTGTGTAACTGCAAATGCAGGTTGAGGAGCTTGTGTCAGATGTTGCTGCATAGGCTTCCTGACAGTTGATGGGTTTGTGATGAGAAGTCATAACCAGCATCATACCAACTTGCCTCTAAGTGCAGTCTAATGCTACATGTTCTTTGCTGGTGCTGTCTCCCTCCCAGCTCTAGAAAGCGAAGTGTTCTTTTAGCAGCCCTAAAAAAAAGAACCCAAAATAGTAGGTTTGTGCTGCACAAGAACCAAAGCCCAGCAGAGCAGATATTAGCAGCAGATACACAGGAAGCTGATTAAATACTTTTGTCTTACTGACAGAAGGGGAAAGCAGTATGTCTTACTCTGCCTTTCACCTTCCTCAGCTACCAAAGAACTTGGCTTTGTTCTAGTCTTACCAAGACAAACTGTTCACCCTAGGTGAGCAAAAAAATTCACAATTCTTGCTCTTCCTATCTCTCCTGCAGAAGTGGGTGCAGGTGCAAAAAAAAAAAATAAAAAAAAATAAAAAATATAAAACTCACTCCCTTTAACTTATGAGCAAGAAACTAGAAATACAGTAAACTTTGATATTAACCTCATGTCCTGAGGTATTTCAAGAAGTCCATTAATTCTGCATTACTATGGGAATTCTAGTACGTTTGTAGAGACCATCCAAGAATAATTAGAAAGAGGCAAGTACATAAAAGCACCAGATGACTGCTGACTTGTGGACAGAATTCATTTGAATGAGTTTGCAATGTACTTGCCTCTTTCTAATTATTCTTGGATGGTCTCTACAAACGTACTAGAATTCCCATAGTAATGCAGAATTAATGGACTTCTTGAAATACCTCAGGACATGAGGTTAATATCAAAGTTTACTGTATTTCTAGAGTTTGCAGGAGAAAAGCAGAAGAGCCTTAGTAGCTGGCAGTAATCTTGCTATGCCAAACAGGTACTAACACAGCAGTACAGCTTCAATAGTCATTAAAACATTACTCTTGATCTTACCTGGGGGGCCATATTTCTATCCTCACAGCACCTCCAGACTTTATCAGAGAGAGCAAAGAACTCTAAGGGCAATGACTGGTGGTGCAAAGTGCCAGATAAAATAGTCACGTTTTCTGCAGCTCCAACCTCTGTTCCTAGCCTGCAGGTGCTGATCCTGCTCCCACTCTCCAGCCTGAAGCAGCCTCTCATACCCAGGTTCCTACTGCAAAGGCCCCAGCTACTAACAATTCATATGCTGCCCCACAGGGTCTCCAGGAGACAGCCTGCATGCAGCTAAGCCAAAAAGTGTATATAGGCCTTAGGTCAACCTACTGTTTAGCATCTTGACAGTAGCAAAACTAGCCAGCCACATTCCATGTGCTCCAGTAAACAGCTCTTTTTGGGAATACGGCCTCTTTCCAAGACAATCTCCCTAAAATCACCCTGTAAGCAGCTACAGCTGCTCTGATTTATAATATCTGCCAGTGGAGCCAACACCAGCCACTTGGGACAGATCATGCAGGAACAGCCTGTCAGGCCTCAAGGTTGTCAAAACATGGAACAGCCAAACTAAACAGAAGTAGGTGCAAGGTGTGCAGGAACTGGCTGCTCCTGGGGGTGAGGTCAGCACA
This sequence comes from Ceyx cyanopectus, assembly GCA_013401355.1. Taxonomy (NCBI): domain Eukaryota; kingdom Metazoa; phylum Chordata; class Aves; order Coraciiformes; family Alcedinidae; genus Ceyx; species Ceyx cyanopectus. The sequence goes on from VYZU01059057.1 coordinate 4,877, forward strand.
GTTCTGAGAGGCTTGACTGGGGGGCAGGGTCCCTCTTTTGCTCCATTGGAGAATTGTTGCTGTTGCACAGCCACAGCCCAAACTCCACACGTTACGTGGGAACGGCAGCACGGTCAGCAGCTACATACAGCTTGGGTGAACTGCTTTCTGTACAACCCACGAGGGTCCCAACACAAATAAAAGCTTTTTCTCATTCCCATTTCTTAGTGTGTGTATGTATATCTGTGTTTGAGTGCATATGTATGCGGATAAGCATGTATACGCACAAAAAAAATACCTGTTTTTGCTTGTGCTCAGATAAAAAAAGGCCAACATTTGCATCAGACAAGAAAGCACATCATAGCAGTAAAAGTAAAATGCTCTAAGGATATCAGTGTAGGCTAACTACTTACTTTATCTTGGAGCTCTCTCAAGAGAAATGACATAGGTTGTCCATGGAGGTTTCCAGAGGGAGTTGTAAGAGGGGTGTTGATATCAGCATGGGCATCCACCCAGATCACACCAAGGTGTGGGCACTGCCGTGCATGGCCACTGATAGAACCAACTGCCAAGCTGCAAGTACAATAGCAAAGTCTTCAGTCACCTTTTCTGCTTCAGAACAACTAAAAGGCCAATGGGAAGTCTTTGCAAGTTCTGTCAGCAGCATTGTCATGTTTCAAAGCATCAGACATTCATGACAATAAAAGGTACATACCCTCCAAACTGCCAGTTTGCATGCCACTGTCATGATTCCAGGAGACTCCAAGTAACTCTAAAGGACTATACTAGTACTGAGAGATGAGAGACAGATTTTTTCACTGTCAACCTTCCTACACTCTAACATTCACCTGTTCTAGCTCCAAATGATCTCTTGAAAATTATATCAATTCTGTTGTTCAACCATTTTTTAATCTAGTCCTGACACCTTCCCCCACAGTTCATTCTTACACCCCTACCTTTGTCAACTAATTTCTCAGACCAAAGGTTAGTGAAAAAGAGGAGAAACAGATTCACATTTAAAAAAGATCTATTGCAAAGTGCTCTGTGTGTGGGTACTACAAACCCACCCTGAGAAATGACATCCTGAGAGTTGAGGGGCAAGAGCAACACATCACTAAACTGTAATAGTTCCTGAAGGGACCTGATCACACAAACTTTCCCAAACAGAAAAACTTCTTTTGTATGTCTGCAGATCAGTCTGGAACTAACCCATAATGTCTTAGAAGGTCAGATTTTTGTGGCTGGCTTGTGTGTTTCACCCTAAAAGCCCCAGCAATAAAGTCAAAATTCCTATTGTCAGGAAATAACCCCAAGTTGTTCCCATCATCCCCTTATTTTTAATTAAATTCTTATACTCCAAGTGCCAACCCACAGCATTCACCCCTATTTGCTTTGAGTCCAGCTCACCTGTGGTCACCTCCTATAGTCACACAGATGTGTCCAGCAGCCACTGCCCTACTCACAGCATCAGCCAGTACCTGGCTGGCTAAACCCACTGAGCGTGGATATAAAACTAGGTTGTTGTACAGTTCATCATTAGGAACTTGAGTGAAATTCAGATCTCCAAAGTCGTACACTTGGCATCCTGCAAATAGAGCAGCAAAAGAAGAAAGTGAGTTTCTCAAGCTCCTAGAGAAATGTTCATAATATGGTACTTTCAGAAAATCACTTGGGTCAAGTACAAGAGGACCCACAGGAAGGAAATGCAGTCAACTACGTGTGTGCCCTCGCAAACAGCTGTCATAACTTTGCAGAACAGAGAGCTTAAGATAGTATTTTTGCTTTAATTTAGCAATGAGCTACAACAAATGTTGAAAGTCACTAGAAAAGCAGGGTGTGTGTTACTTCATGTCAATGTTAACATTAGAAAGTACAGTTGGTACTGCCATCTTCTTTCCCAATTAGACAGCTTGTATCCAGCCTTAAATGAGCTCAGTTACTCAAAGATGCCCAGGACTACACATTTTACTAACTATGCCTGAGCCTTGATAGTTGTTTCCCATTTTCCAACAGCACAAGAATCCAGGCATAAAAGTGCCACATTCCCAATTATAGAAGCTTTCTTACAGTACTTCCAGTTAACTCTATGGAGGCTGCACTAATGCTTTGTAAGAAAATCTGTCCATTTTCACAACAAAAAACGTTCTAGAATATGCTTTAATTCTGGGCTTTGATCCCAACACTCTGAGATCCTCCCATTACCTATTACAACTTCATCAGCTATGGAAGCCTGACAACATTCTGGATTTAAGACTCAGCCTTTCCTAAAATGTGTTTGTCTACTTAGCCTGAAAAACAGTCACTTCAGGTTAGAAAAACAATGGAACATTTATGAGTGCCATTTCCCCTCCTACACCCAATTGGGAATATATTTATTAATTGGCTGCATGTAAAGTTTAATTCTCTTTCATACACATGATAGAGCTTAACCTTTGGAGCTCTGCTGTCTGATACCATGTACTTTCTTAACAGTCATTTAGAAACCAAAATTTCTAACAGCATTTCATAGTCCAGAGCCTCTGGGTTTCAGATAGGCCTGCTGCTGCAGGCACTGAGGAAGACTCTAAAAACCCCAAAGTATTTACAGCTACAGCAACACCAGCTTAAGTCAAGACCACCCTGAATACCAGTCATGCCTGTCCCATTTGTTCCTCACAATCACTACTCTGTTTGCAGTTCAAAGCGTAGGCTACAGCTTGACATTTTGCCTTTAGTCATCCTATGCCTAACAGAGCAATATGAAACATTAAGACAAGGAAATAAACATGAACAGCCCAGGTAGGGCTCTGGGTTTCATGTTTAATTTCCATTACTCTAATGCCCAGGAAACATGCTTGGTGAAAGGAACATAAAAGTAGCACCACAGGAGAAAAAAAAACAAACAAAAACCAACCCCAAACAAACAAACAAACAAAAACCAAACCAACAACAGAAAACAAAACTACTATTGTAATTTTGAAAACAATTTGGTAAAGAGGAAAATGGTAAAGTCACTCGTAAGAATCGGGTGGCTTGGAAAGCGACAAGCATACTTTTCTAAGAGGGAGACAGATGGACATATGTCAGGGTATTTGCTCGTAGATGACACGTCAGCTGGGCAGAGCTACTGGACAAAGGATTAAATAAACATAGTCTCAGCAGCTCTGGGTAAACACATTCTCTGCAGAGACTTAAAGCAGTAATCAGGACCATGACATAGCCTGGTTTTCAAAAGGCAACACAGGCATAAAACTAATTTTTTTTTCTCCCTCATTATCCAGGAGGATCATGGTTCTGGAATTTTGAGCCCATTTTGTTAGATTTGAATGTGCTGATCCCTATGTGACAACTTTATTTTTTTTACCCTCTGTTTCATTCTGAGAGATAGGCAATGAATGACAAAATTATTTTTTTGTTTTTCAGTTTGTCTTCCTGCAAGGCTTCTTCTCATGCATGTGCACAGTGCTACATATCTCACTATTGCCATGTTTGATAAAAGTACATGAGTGTGTCCAAGGAGACAAGTTTTGGAAGGAAGACTTCAAGACATTGCATCATTCAGTAGGTATCAACAGCTTTTGGAAACTCTGTACAAGTTAATAATACCTTTGATCTAATACCCTCTGACATGTGGGAAGTAAATCTGGAATTAGGAGCTGTGTTCAGTGATTACACATTTCAGGACAGCATGTTACACAATATAAAGGAAGAAAGGACTGCCACTGAGGTTTTGTTCTCTCATAGAGCATAAAACCACATGACAGTATTTTTACCTATTAAAGGATTAAAAAATATGAATTATATAATGAGACTCCACCTTTAGATCAGTATAAATGAAGCACAAACCGTGACATCTCATGGTGCTTTGAGGAATCAGTTAAGATTCTTCAGGTTACACTCAAGGCAGGCCAAACACAGCAGATTCTAGCAAGAGTGTTTTGAGGGTTATCACTTGTATCCCAGGATGTCTGTCATGTTTACCCTGGACTCCCCCCAGTCCCCATTTGTAAGGGAAAAAGTTTAGGTTCATCTTCTGAATAGAAGCTCTTTCCTACAATCCCATCAGGTTCAAACAGCTCGTAAGGTGGGTATGGTAGAGACTGATGAACAGACACCCATTTGGAGTCCAGAATTCTGGATCCTCTCCAACCTTTTGGACAAATGGTGATCTCAGATCTCCTGAATTAAAATGCCCCTCTCTAGTTTTGGTTGGTTGTTTTTTTTTATTAAAAAAGCCTAATGCCTGTTAAAGACAACAGATGCCTTCAGTTTGTTACCATATTCAAAAATTCATTGTTCAGATAGTTTGTCACCCTTATAGAAGCTTCTCAGCTTTGTGCTTCCTCCTTATTTAGGCCTTCTGGTTTTATGTGGTTGCAGAAGACAGCTCAAATTTCCCAGGGTCAGAGGAATGTTTTCAGCCAACTATCTCATGGCTAACCAATTAAGATACAGTTACTCAGTACACACTAATCCAGACCTTGAATATTAATAATATATTTTCTTCCTGCCATTTTCTTTAATTTTGCCTATAGAGTTGAAAGCTATAATTAGGGCAGGAGGAAAGCTTGGTGGACAGTACACCAAATAATTCACAATACATATCATGTGTTCTGATTAAAAGTATGTGTATGCACGTGTGCACATACAGTTATTAGTATTGACCAAATATTGAAGATATTAAATCAATATGTACATTTGTCTTGATGCTTACTGAAAATAGCAAAGGAAAATAATTAATGTAAAATCACTTAAGAAGTCATTGATGTATTTTCTTAGCTTCTATTCAGAGTGTCCCAGATACTAATGTCTAATGTCATGTCTAATACTTGAAGACATGAATTGTTTTCTATCTCAACTCCCTGCTTACACAGGCTTTTGAGTTAAGGAATTTTTAAAAAATGAAATCAATTACATTATTTGGCCAAATAAAGCAATTACTCAATGGACAGACATGCTGTAGTACAGTGTGATCTGGTGGATCTTCCTGCTAACTGGCCATTATGATTTAGATAAGCCACCACAAACAAAACACACTTTCTCTAGTTGTTGGGGCACTCTGTTTTAAGATACTAGTAGCTATACACAGGCAGCTTTTTAAAGGAAGTTAACATGAATATATAAGGGCAGATCCAAGTTCTGAAAATTATAAAAAGTTGTGGGCAAATAGGAAAGCCAGTTTCCTCACACTCAAAGCACAGCATTCACACCACTTGTCAGTGCAGCAGGTCAGGTCTAGCAAGGGTTGAAGTTTTTTAAATGAACCATTGGCATAAGGGACTCAGACTAAACACCACAGGTATATTGCTAGTAATTAAATAATATACTCTTAAATATGATCAGAAGTATTTTAATCCACTTTCATGCTAAAACAAATTACATTCAAATGGAAAAGATTCATTAGTCAATTATCAGCAACACATAAAATGTATATAAATAACAATCAAGTCCATAGAAGTCAGCTCCATTAGCACTGTCTCAAGAGAACACTTTTTGAAGTGAGTAATAGAAAAAAAAAAACCCCACACTTGATTCATCTATTTCTGTTAGAGAGGCTTGAAAGAGTTATGACAGAGATAAAGGTGTCAATCTAAATACAAACACACAGTATGGTTATATAGTAAGATGTACATATGTAGAACAGTCTTAATAGTATGAATGATTAATTAGTATGTAAAGGCGGCACATGTGTCTTCTACAGTTTAGAACTGCAATCCTCAGTGGTTCCATGCTTCCCTGACAGAGTTACACATCAGCAGAGCTGATTTGGAACACATTTCAGCAAAAAAATAATGATAAATAAATCAAATCTGTATAAATCAGCATGAAATAGTTTGTAAAGTTGATCTTTCCTAGGTCAGCTAGGTTTCCTAGGCCAAGTTGGATGGAACTTTGAGCAACGTGATCTAGTGAAGAAGTCCCTGCTCATTGCAAGGGGTTCAGAACTAGATGATCTTTAAGATTCCTTCTAACCCAAACCATTTTATGATTCTGTAAACTTTAGATCCAAACATGGTTGAATGCCTTCGTGACTTTTCCCAGACAGCAGACCAGGGGATGGAAGCCACTCCATCTCTTCAGCCTGCACAACCAGAACTTCGTATCTGGTAAAAGAAATCAAAACTTTTCATAATTAGGAGCCTAACTTACACTAAGGGAAGAGAGGCAGAAATACACATTAAGAACATATTTAAGAAAATGAAGTGTCCTGCATGCCTTTTCAAGTAAGCTATTAATATAGAACTCAGGCTCAACCTGGTGATGCTTATAACCAGGACAGAAGATGCCCTTTAGCAACCTATATGACAATAGTAATGTTCACTTCCTATCACCTTAAGCAGAATACAGTCCATTTATTCTACACCCACTGTAAGCTGCAGTTACTATAGTAAGTCATTTTTAGAGAAAAAATCTCTCCTGTAAAAAGCAGGTGGCTTCTAAACGTGGGGACGTTTAACTGGAAAACATCCGGGCAGCAGCAGGGGAAAGCCTCCCTCCCATCCTCCTGTGCTAGGATACTGCACCAGAGCCAGAAGCAGCAATCTGATAGTGGGCGACTCAGCTTTCAAATGCAGGCTCTGCTGACATGCCCAATGGCCTGCTGCTCTCACAGTTACAGCAGCCTGCCAGGCAGCAAACAGCAATTGGAACAAAACCATGGAACATGAGATAGAAATGATCTCCTGACAGTCTGTTCACACTGGATATTCGTGAACTAGAGGTAAAAAATAGTAATAATTAATGGTAAAATGAAATCTTTCCTCTTCTGGGTTTCTTCTAAACCCCCCTGAACTACTTTCAAAGGAATCTAGAAATCCCACAGCTATTACATCTCACTTCATATATGAAGTATAAAACCACTCACATGAAAGCATCACTCCTGCAAACTGTTTTCTCAGATGACAGCCCATTTAGTAAACCTCCACAGACACAGAAAGGCCTTTCAGGAAGTTGTGCCTATCATGAACAATATTTACAGACAATATTTTCCTTCCTTTGAACATAAAAAGCTGTTGCTATCCTTCTTCTCAGTATAAGCCAATGGGTTTTTTGGTATGGATTCAGTAAACCTTCCTCAGACTGTTGAAGTGTTGCACAACAGCAAACAAATGACTCCATTATGACAAGTGCATGCTGAAGTCTATTTTAAGACAGTTTTACACACACACACCCTGGATAATTCTGGAGGGTTACAACTATAAAGTGCATACTTTGGATTTACATGAATATGAACTAAGGTTAGCAAAGTTCGCACTATAAGTGACTGCGATTTGATCAGACCAGTTTAATCAAAACCTTCTATCTTGGAAGTTCATTCCACAGTGTCTAATTCTGTTAATCTGTGTATCTGCTGGAAGAAATCTGTTAGACACAGGCATCTGATGGCTCACTAGGCCCCTGCCAACTCTAAAATTTCACTTCCTAAAAAGCAAGTTAATGTCTCAGTAATTTCCACTCTACTTTTGGAGTTTTGAAAGGTTCTGGTTTAAGACAAAGTTTCTGTAACTGTATCTATATAAAAGGCTTCAGCTCATACAATAGCAACAAGCAAATTCGACTCAAATTGCTGCCCCAAACTCATAGTCTCAAGTTGTGATACAAAAAGCCAAAAATTAGTTCTTTCAACCATAAATTGAGCAGTCACCTCATTTACCTTTGATAACTGTTTCTAACTTGTATCTCTTATGAAATCCAGTGTGCATGACCATGCACAAATTCTAATTCCCTCCAAAGCAGCTGAACATGGAAACAGTTCCCAAGCGCAAGCGTACAATTACAATTAAACCACCAAGTGAACTTTACCCCAAATTAACAAACTTTCTTTTAAAGCCAGCTTCAGCTTCATGGATTACACACAACCTGGAATACACAGCATCCAAAATGTAGAGGAATAAAACCAAAACAAATATCAAATCAATGACCAACAGACAGGAAAGTTTCTATTCCACAGCAAAAGCAGGCAGATGGTAGCTTCCATCAGCATGGGGAAGGGAAGAGAATCAGAACTGCCCTCCTGCAAATCCAAATACTTCCACTGTTGACATTTTTCCAGTAACTTCTGCAGTTAGTTTGTAACCATGCAAATATCAAAGGGTACAACAATCCAAATGATAAACCATAATCACTGCCAGAGCACACTCCCCCACTTCTAGGAGCTGATCTTCCCATGCTCAAGGTGAACTAGCTGATGAGGTCTGTCATGAAGCAGCAACCTAGCAACAGTCTCAGCAGAGGCCGACCCAGAACAGCTCTCCACCAAAGCCTCAGCAGGACTCCTCCTGCCTGCCTGGTTATTAGTGAGCTCCTGGCTGCCTTCCCTCAGAGAAGCAGCACCTGCTCTTGATGCCTTCTGACTACTGGCATCATTTCAAAGATCCACTGCAAATGCCAGTTACTACCAGTCCACTTGACTGTGCTCTGATTTTTGTCAAACCACTGATCTATGAAGCTAACCAATCATGGCCAATCGACATTTGAGAGGTAAACACGAGTGTCTCTTGGATCTCTATCCCTATATAAATACGGAGAGGTCATTTATTCTAGTTCTGAAACTAAGCTGCAGTACTATACAGGCATGTTTTACTGATATTATTAAACAGAAGTGTTTGTGCATGTCTGTGTCTGAGGGAAAGAAAGGAAAAAAGGTCTGCCATTTACCTGTTCTGTTTCAGGGGAAAAAGTTGGAAAGAAGGGTGTGCCTGGGTAAAAAAAAAGGGCATTCCCATTTCTGCTTTGTAGGGCAGAAGACTTAGGATATAGCATTAATGTGTTAGACTAAACTTCTAACCAATTTTGGTTTTCCCCTGACTATGTTCCTAGCAATTTAATAAAGTTAGATTTAACAGAACTGACAGAAGTGATCAGAAGGATCCCATGAAGAGGAGCATTTCTCATCTCAACCATGCAGAGATTTAACTAAACAGGCTGCTTCAAGTGACAGCAGTTATTTAAGATTTTGTCTGTCTCCCATTTCAACTTCACCAACAGCAGAAAATGCAAGAGGCACAGAAAGAAAGACAGGCCTTAATGTTATCTGTGCAATAAACTTAGACTTTGTTACAGATTAAGAGATACTTGACTGGAACTACTGAACTACTTTGTCTTAAATGAGGTAAGAGCTAACACAAAGCTAAACTAGATTTTAACTCAAGAATATGGAATTCCTGACAGATCTTGTTTCTAACAGAAATAGATCTTTGTCAAACTACAGTCTGTAAATCCAACCTTAATTCCAATACAGAGCAGGCAGAATGTTACTAAGTTTTCAAGGATATACACAACTCTTTGAACACATTTACTGGATGGGCTGATAAATATTTTCCCAACAATGCAGCTGTAATTCTTGCCAGTCCACATCTGCTGAACCCCCACACTAGCACTTCATACTATACCTTGGCACACAATCGAAAAACTGTTTATCCTCTTAAACTCTTCATCTGAGAAGATTTTGGTGGAGAAAGAAGAGATATGTAGAAGCAGCTGCTTCATGATTTACTAATTTAAGATTTAAGACTAAACAAGACATATGAGTGCAGTTGGTGAGAGAGCAAAGTCAAATTGCTATTTTTGGCAGCAGATGTGAGCAGGAGTCCAACAGTTTTAGGCAAAGCAGGAGTGCATCTCACAGGACTGCATCCCCACATCACATGGGGATTAGAAGCTCCATTCGTCCTTTAGAGAGGGTTACTCCTTTCTGAGTCACTACAGTGACTTCCTGAATCATATTACTGAAGAGCTTTGTCCCAGTCAAACAAAGGACTATGATGGTCATTCTCTCTGACAAGTCTAGCTCTGCTTCTGTCAGTAAGCCAGATGACTCTGCAGTCCCACTAACTTGGCAAACGAGCAACTCAAATCCAAACTTTGTCAATTCTACAGTAATCCAAACCCAAGTTTGGCTGAGCTCAGCAACCCAAACACATCCAGCTCTAAATAAGTGGAGGTGGGGGTGGGCGGGGGGGCAAGGGAAATCAACAACAATAAACATACAGGAATTAATCCTTGGGAAGACATTTTACACTACAGTTGTTCCAATGTTAGCAACAGCAGAGGTGCTCTAAGTGACCTCAAGGGCTATAGGTATTAACAAAACAGCTATCTATTGCTTAAAAAAAACCCAACAACAAAAAACAGATAACCTGACAATGGTTTTTTCTCTCCTTCGATAGGACTAGGCAACACTCTGGATTTAAATTGTATTAGATTATCTGATTAATCTACAGAAAACAGGAGACGTCCAAAAAATTATCACTTTAAAGAACTTCATGCTTTGCACCTTCTATAGCTTAGATCAAGTGTATCCATCACCTACACTTTCCCCACTCTTTCCCTCCAAAAGCCTCCACATACTGTGGCCTTTTTTTTTTTTTTTTTCTGCCAAAAACAATACATAGCCCTGCAAGCTTTGTACCCTTTCCTCCCCTGTGCCCAGGGGTTATTTTCTATTTTCATACAGCACTTTCACTTCTTTGGCAAGATGGAAGAGTCTTTTCAGGTGTTAGTATTTTAGTTTCCCTTCAGAGAAGCAGCAAAGCCAAAAGACAGACATTATCAAGGTGAATAAAACATAATTGACTAAGCCTGTGGGTCTTTTTAAATTATTCCTGCTACAGACTTGCACACCCACTGGTTTTCGCTTGGGGGCTGGACTCCTGCTAAGTTAGTTCTCAAGTATGCCTCAGGCTGTTACCAACATGTAACAGTGTTCTTCTCTGCTTCTAACAAAAGGATAAAAAAAGTCAAGTAAGTGGCTCAGATTCACCTAGATGGCCTGGTACAGTGTGATACCATCTGCCTCCAAGCTCCCTACTCAAGTTTCAGCCTAAGCATAAACAAGCTGTTCATAGGCAGTCATCATCTCGGGCAGCCGAGAATTTATCATACCATATAGGCATAGTTACAGCCTCTTTCAAGGGAGGGATCCCCCAACAAATACAAAATGGAGCAGCAGCTCAGGACCCTTCAATAGAGCTGTGAAAGAACAGGAATCACAATAGGGTGAAAGGAACAATAACATAACCTCCTAAAGTTACCAGCCAGTGAAACCAAAACTGCAACAGTGCACAAAAGGAGGAAAAGGCTTTATTTCTCACTCTGATGTATCATAATTACTCCCATTGGTAGTGCTCAGGTGAGGCATAAAAAGGTATGAAAAGTCATGTCATTGCTAGATATTCAAAGTAACAAACAATATACATGACTAAAATGCAGTGCAGGCATCTTACTCCTTGAACGTGACATTTTAGAGGAGACTTCAGAGCACATTTTTTTTTATATTGATTAAATTTAAACACCTGAATGGAAAATAAATCAAACTACCATTTCAGGCAAACAGAAGCTGATCACCAGAACACTCTTCTTGAAAGAACTGCAGACAATTTTATTTAAGAATTGCTGTTAGAGTTTTCATTACAGGAACACTGCCTCTCCCTCATCTATACTTCTGTAGACCACCCAGAATCTACCATTTGTCTTCTATTGGGAAGCACCCTTCCACATCTGGCTTCATGCCTGGTTCCAAGCTTGTGATGACAAGGAAAACTACATTTATAGCACTCCCTCACATCCCAGTAGGGAACCAGGCCATGCAACAAACACTCTGACACACCCCTCCTCCAGTTCCTAACTCTATGGACACAAATACTTCAGAAGTAGCCAGTCCAGACAGGAAAACAGAAGCCATATATTGTAGATAAACATTATGTTGTTCTTGTAGGTGGTTTTGGGTTGTTTTGGGTTTGGTTTTTTTTTTGGTTGATTGTTTTTTTAAGAACAACCTTGGTCTGCTGCAGTATTACTTATCTGCTTCTGGAACACAAGCAAAGTCCCACATTTTTGTTGTTTGTTTGTTTGTTTGTTTGCTTGTTTTAACAAAACAGATAAATAGAATATCCAAGTTACTGAGAACAATATTGTGGCTCTATTGCCTTCTTCAGTGCATGGAAGAAAATTCATAGTGTTTAAAAAGACATAGAAGAAAGCAGCTGAAGTTTTACTGCCAGTTCAGCGTACCACAGGAGTCTAAGCAATGGCACTTTTACCACAGTACTCTGGAGAGATATCTGGCCAGCCCAGAGAAGAAAAACAGCTCCCAGGCTGCACAAAATGAATCATTTGTTAATGTTCCATGAACAACAGATATGCACAAAATAAAGTGCTGCACAGCAGCGTCCTCAATCTACCACCCTGCCCTCACAAAAAGTTGTCTTTTAGACAATAACAAGCTTTAGTGCTCTGTGTGCACTGGTGACTGCTGTTGTTTCAGGAAAGGCCCTCACAACAGAGCCCATTAACAATCACTGGGGCATCGCAACATGTTCTTAAGAGAGCTGCAGAGATTTAAGCAGCAGTATATATCAACACTGACTGAAAGAAAAGGAAAGCAATCAAACAAACAAAAAAATCAACACAATAAACCACCTCTGTCCCAGTGGAAGAATCAGCATTAGAAAGCAAACAGGAGGAGGAAGAAGTCTCAGAGCCTTTAAAACTTGGAAGGGAACAGCAAGAAAATACCCATGTGTATTACTGAGTAAATGGTCCATAAGCAACCTAACAAATAGGGTATTTTTCTTCTTCCACTTCTTACTTTAGTTTAACTTGGTCCATTTCTATGCCTGCAACTTTGCTACAGGAATCCAGATAGAGTTTGTATTCTCTTTTCTTTCAGCCTTACCCAAATTCCTATTGATCTTGTGTCATGCAAATGAGAATTTTCTCTATTTTTTTGTTTTATTGAGGTTTTGTTTGGGTTTGTTTTCCCCAAAAGAATTCTTACAAAATGGAAGCATTAGGTCAAACTACTTGAAAGAGAACCCCCAACCTTTCAGTATAAAATTCTATCACTGACAAAAATAAAATCCCCCTTTCAAACCTGGTAACTTTTTAGTTTTAAATAAACTCTAAGCTCATCCAGACCCTCTTTTATTTCAGTATATAATAAAGCCACTTTCGACACCCTCTTCTATATTTGTAGAAGTTCTAGAACATGATCACTAGAATTCAAGTATTTCCAAGGATGGCATACTTGCCTCAGCTTTGCACAAAACAAGAACATCTACTGATTTGACTGCAAATGAGTCTTTAGCTTGTGACTTTTAAAAATTGCAGGATAAAAGCCTACAAGGCTGCACAAAACAATACCTTTTGTTTTAAAGAGGTCTTACAATTAAGAATAAACGTCTTAAGAGAGTTATTAGGCAATTATTGTATGGATAACAGAAATGTTATCCACTCCACTGACACTAATCACACAGAGCAGATAACATTTCTGTGGTCCACCCCTGCAAACCATCCCCATCAGAGAATTCTCGGCAACACTGTTGAGATCAAAGATTCCCCTAGACCAGGGTTCAGCTTGGCAAGTTTCTACCCCTTATGTCCTGTTTCTAATAACAGTGACATAGTTTTCTTCAGGTCTCAGCTTGTAGAAGCCATAGATGTAGGAAGTTGAATAACAAGTGCACAATTTGCTTCAACAGCAGTAGCGGTAATAAGCAAAAAGACCAGAAACTTTCTGTTCACACGATGCTCTTTGCAAGTGTTTTCAAACCACGGCTTCAGACAAGACCCTATACAGAAACCCTATCATTTCTCCAGAAAGTTCTGCATTTAATCACTTTAAAGTACACATGTATTTTGGGAACAAGCTAAATAGCTGAAAATCAATATGGAAAAAACAAATACATGATGTGAGAAATAGAGAAACACGGTCAAAGGCATTAGTCGCCGGGATACAGCGAGCGCACACAGCGTTGTAAGCGGCCTCACCTTTCTCTAGCTCTCCTTAAGCCGAGGCGGGACGCGCACACACTCTCCGTGCGGATAAAGCGCTCGGTGTGTCACAGAGCGAGCGCACGGACACACCCAGCCGTTCCTGGGAGGCCGGAGCACATCGAGGCCGGCGAGAGGCGGCAGCTCCAGCTCCTCTTTGTCCCCGGGTGTCCCGCGAGGGCCCGGAGCGCTCCCTCGGGGGCCCCGCCGGCGGCAGCGGCCGCACGGGCTGCTCTGCGGCAAGTCTCCCTTTCCCCATACCGCAGGGAGGCGACGGGCATCGCCTTCCCCAGCAACACTGGAGGCTCAGGTGCATTTTGGGTTTCCCGATTCACCGGAATGAACCGTTTTCACCTCCCCCATCCCCCGCAGCAAGCGGCTGAGTCACGCTTCGCGGAAAGGAACCCTGAAAGCGATGCGTCGCTAGATGAGGGAGAAGAGAGGGTTACAGCTCCGCAGTCCCCGCAACTCTCCACCACCGACCCCCCCCCCCGCCAAAGGCCCCGACGCCGCGCCTCACCCAGCCCGGCCAACCGCTCCACCAGCCCCGCGGCGCGGACAGTAGAGGGGCCGCGATCCACTCCCTGCCGTTTCTGCGAGACAAAGAGAAAAGGGGTGCGTTAGCCAGCGCCGCTTGCAGCCGGGTACGAGGGCCTCGCCGGAGGGGAAGCCGAGCGGCTGCGGCACCGCCTGCCTGCCCGCCCGCTCCCCCCCTTCCTCCCAGCGGGGCGCAGGATGCTTGTGCCCGCTCCCCCGCCGCTCACCTGCCCCCTGGAAATCGGAGCTCCCACCAGCGCCACCGAGTGCGCCTTCTTGGGCAGCTGCAGTCCCACACCCGCCTGCTTGCGGAGGAGACGGGCGAAGCTGTTGCGCAAAGCCATGGTCCAGCCACCGGAAAACCACCCAGCGATAGTACCGGCGATCGCCGTCGCCCCTCTGCTTTTAAGGGGCTCCAGCCCCGCCGCGGACCCGCCCCCCGCTCCTCACACTCCCGCGCCGCCCGGCCAACTGCAGCGCGCGCGACCGGAGGTGTGTCCCGCCCCCCGCGGCGCACGCGGCGCAGCGCGCGACAGCCCCGGGCAGGGGCGGTGTCGGGGGTGGGGGCGGAGGNTTTTCCGCAGCGGCCGACGCCCCGCACCGCCCCCGACTCTCCCCGCCCGCCGCACCTCCCGCCTCCCACCGCTGCGCCTGAGCCGCCTCATCCTCCTCGCCGGGGTTTTTCCACTCGCAGCCACCGCCTCTCTGGGCTGCCGGTGGCGGGCAGAGCTGCCAGGTCACCCCGTCCCGGGGCGGCGAGCTGCGGTCCCTTCGAGGCTTCCTTAACACAGTGTCCCGGGGCAGGTGCAACGCGGGCTCTCCTCACCCTGCCGAGGGCACAGGCCGGAAGCAGCGGGCAGGCCCGGGGCTGGGCCAGCGGCGCAGCGTGCCCAGGGAATACCCCTTCCCTTGGTACTCCCAACCCCGCCGATGCGAGAGACCATGCCCCGGGGCACAGATCTCAGCTAGTAACAGTGGAGCTTTTAACTGTCCTGGAGGCAAAACACCACCCCGGTCGAGCTCCCGCGTTGTCTGCACTGGGCTCTCGAGAGCCACCCCGCAGGAACTCTGCTCCTTGGCTTTACTGAAGAAAAACTGGGGTGATGCTCTACATTTGCTAACCTTCATAAAGCATTTCCAGCACCCGCCTGGAGTAGCTGCTCTTGGGACATCTTGGCCTGAGACAACTCACAAGTTCTGAAAGCTCCCACTGTTCCTATTCACAGCACATTTGAAGGGTTAAAGATTAAGGAATGATTCACAAACTAGGACATACCCATCTTTTCCTTCTGTGACCAGGCAACATGACTGCTTCTATCAAAGGTGCACCTTATCTACATGTTCAAAAGAGAGGCTGGCAGCATTCATGAGGAGATGACAGGGCACAAACATGGTTAAACTGGGACTTGTCAGTGACAGGAAGAAAAATCCACATGCGTCTTCTTTTTCATCTTAAGATTTATAAGTTTTCACCTCTGTGTCTCTGTGATTTCCCACATCCTTTTGTTAAATGCGAATTACCATTAACACTCTTCTAGAAACTCACAGTTCTTTTCTCTCCTGTTACTGACCTTCTTTTTTTTTTTTTTCTTTTACCCCCTACTCCCATTTTACTCTCCCTTCTTCTTGTCCTCGTCTCCTAGGCTGCCATACCAGATGTCCCATTTATTTACTTCAGACTTTCCCACCTTCATTTCAAACATTTCTTCCCTTTTTTAAAAAAACCTGTAACTTTATTTTCAATGTATGGTTGTTGGGGTTTTTTTTCCCACTTTCGCTCCATCTATAAACTTCTTTCACCCTCTTTTTAGCTTCAAAGTTTCACAGATTCACAGATTCACAGAAATTAGGGGCTGGAAGGGACCTAGGAGATCACCTAGTCCAACCCCCCTGCCTGAGCAGGATCATCTAGACCAAGTCACCCAGGAACAGATCCAGGCGGGTCTTAAGTGTCTCCAGAGATGGAGACTCCACAACCCCCCTGGGCAGCCTGTTCCAGAGCTCCGTCATCCTCACTGAGAAAAAGTTCTTTCTTGTGTTGACTCCTGTTTCCACAGTTCCTTGCCCGATATTTGTTCTGTCCAGGCCACCTCACCTTTTCGGAGCTCCAGCCCATCCAGAAGTGTGGCCAGCAGATCAAGAGAAGTGATTCTGCCCCTCTCACTCTGCTCTGGTGAGACCTCACCTGGAGTATTGCATCCAGTTCTGGAGCCCTCAACATAGGAAAGACATGGAGCTGATGGTGCAGGTCCAGAGGAGGGTCACAAAGATGATCAGAGGGCTGAAACACCTCTCCTATGAGGACAGGCTGAAGGAGCTGGGGTTGTTCACCCTGGGGAAGAGAAGGCTCCAGGGTGATCTTATAGCAATCTTATGATTCTATGATCCCTCGCTTTGGCTCATGTCAGGGTGAGATCCTGGACATATTGCACAAATTTCCCACTAGCACCAATCACCATCAGCTCCCCTAGGCCAAGCAAAGATCTTGGTAGTGATTCCTCAGTGCCCATTGGTTTCTCATGACCACTCTAGACTCCTTTGTTGCCCTTACAAGAACACGTTAACAACAGGTTTATATGTGTAGTATCCACCTAAGAGCTCTGAAGATACCACATGTAAAGTAAACTGCTCAAAGAAAGATGGTGTCTGAAACTACAAAGCTCCAGGACTGTGGGAGAAGTGGAACAAATAATAAAAAAAAGATGACGGTTTGGAAGTTACAGGCCCGCAGCTTTATGTCAATGCCAGACAAGTCATACAAAGCAGTAACTGAAAAGTATTAAAGAGATCACAATACAAAAACTCCTTAAATCTTTGCACACAAAGCCAAGTCTCCAGTTTATTAGATACTTAAGTGGTATAGCACCAGGAAACACTGCCATAAACTTCGAAAAAAAATAAATTGTTTAAAAAAATAGTAAAAAACAATAACTTGTTGTTAAGGATGAGACAGACAAAAATATATTTTTATGTGGCAGGACGTGGTAAATGCAAATGAAGAAAAAACCCGTCTCTCTCTGTCATGGCAAGAGACATAACAACACTAAAACTTGTGCCGTTTAAAGCTACTATCAAAGACCACAGGCAGCAAGCAGAGAATTACCAACACCTGCAAACCGCAGCAGCTCCCGATGTCTCCCGGGACCAGCGACAGATGTTTGGCGCGGTTCAGCCACGAGCGGCGGCCGAGCGGTAGCACCCTCGGGAGGCGGGTGTCGGCGCTGCGAGCCGACACCCGCGCCCGTACCGCTGGGGGCAGGAGCCCGCCGGGGAGACGCCACTGACACGGAGGAGCCAGGCGCGAATAGATTCCCCCGAGCTCACCTCAGCTCCGTCTCCTCCCGCACGGCCGCGCTCACCGCGGATCTCATCGCTCGGATGCCGACCGGACCAGGCCGACGCCCGTATTGCCGGCCCCGGCGCGGCGTGGCAGTGCCAGCGGCCCCGCCCGCCCGGCGAGCGACGCGCCGGAAGCGTGTGTGTGGTTGGTCGGAGGCGCGGAACCGGGCGGGCCGCTGCGGGCCGCGGTTCCGGCGGGGCGGCGATGGAGGAGCGGCCGTACCGCTCAGCTTCGGGGGCGCCCATTGCGTTGCGGCGCCGCCAGCACAGTGCCTCCTGCCGGGAGCTGGCGGTGCGCTGCCCGCGCCTACAGCTCCGCTCGCTCAGCGCCGTCACCTCCGCCGTCTGGCTGGCGGCCTACGGGCTCTTCGCCATCAGCGAGGTACCGACCGTCCCCGGGCCTCGGGGAACCGGCCTCGACGCCCTCCCCCGTCCCTCAGGCCTCTCTGCGGCTCAAGCGCCGAGAGGTAACCCGGGGTCCTGCCCCGAGCCGGCTGCAGAGTCTGTGTCCCACCGAAAGACCGAGATGTTCTCGGTAGCTGCGGTTGGCATCCGAGAGGCTCGTTGGCACTGTGTGCTGTCCACCGGCTTGCCTGGAGCACGCAGTCTTTGCTGGGCTACTTCTGGCAACGTGGGCCGGGAAAAGCGGCCAGAGCCGGTGGAAAAGTGGCCCCTGCACTTCCTGGGCTTCTTCCATGCTCTGGGAACGGCGAGGTGGCAGATGGTGACGAGTAGTGGGTGAGAGAGAGCGGCTGTGCTAGCCAGTGTCAGGGCCCGTGGGCTGCCTTGGTGGCTTTTCAGATGCCTCCTGTTGGTTTGTAGCTTCTTGCCAGATAGGGTAGATGTTCCTATGGGTGTTGAGGGATGCTTTTTTGCATTCTCATGAGTCCAAGTAACAGGTATTTGCTTGGAGAGATGACTTGTGGGAATCTGGAATAAAGGATACATTGAAGGAGATGAGTGATTGCTACTCCCCAAGGGGGTTTCGCTGAGTGACTGAAATCACTGCAGTGTGAATGTCATTGTTCATGTTTTACGACTGAGGCAGTAAGACTTTGGCAGTAGGGACTCCAAAAGCTGAAGTATTGGTTTAGGTTTCTGATCTGTGACCTATATGTACAGGGAAGGACTCCCTTGTTGACTCAGACCAGCTATCTCCAGAGTGAAGTCAGTAGCTTAACCAAAGAAGCTTCTCACTGTGACCAATGCACTGTGCCTGTTGCACTTCAGTTTTTTCAATAACCTTTCCCAAGGCATGAAGATGGAGATTGAGACATGAGTCAGTTGGCAGGTTTCTGATAGAAAACGGTGATTTGCATTCCTCTAGCTGGAAGGGAAGCTGTGTTCAGGTTTTATTGGTTTCATCTACCCCACCTGCTGTCCTCTCGCTTGATTTTACACATATTCATCAAGCAGCTTGTGCATAAATGACCACAGTCCTTCCTTTCTGCCAGGAAATCAGACCTCTCTCTGTGGATTTCAGTGTCTATAATTCACAATTGGTTTTTATTTTCATGGTGACAAACTTTCAGAGAAGTCTCATCCACATCTGTTTGAATGTGTTCGTGGCTTTTTTACTTCATGTAGTGGTACAGGCCCAGCTTGAGCGGTTGGGCCATGCAGTTCTGATCCTTTAGGAAGTGTCAGTTTTAACATTGATTCATGGGGTTGCAGCCTACAGCTTTCTAAAACATGTATAAGAAATAGGTTGTAGGTAGCAGGCCTTTATTACCAGGTCTGCAGCTGACTTCCTGTTGACCATAGTTTCATCAGTTATATATTCTTTTATGTAACAGCAATCGGAAGATTACAGCATGCAAAAGATGTTAATCCTCAAGACAAAGCAAAGGGGAAAGCAAATGTTCTTTAGGTTGGTATTTAAGGCAGTAACAAAGTTGAAGTTTG
The DNA here is from genome assembly GCA_013401355.1 of Ceyx cyanopectus. Classification (NCBI taxonomy): domain Eukaryota; kingdom Metazoa; phylum Chordata; class Aves; order Coraciiformes; family Alcedinidae; genus Ceyx; species Ceyx cyanopectus. Next base: position 24,389 of record VYZU01059057.1, read on the forward strand.
AACAAGTTTAGACGTGTGATTTGTAAGGAAAAAAACACTAGACCAGTAGTTTTTCCTGGAAGATTTTTCTTCCCCTCTGAGACTCCACCCTCAGTCCTAGTAAACATTTCAGAACACTTCTCTGTCAGTGACATAATCTCTGTAGACATTTGTATAATACGCTGGATTTGGTTGAGATTTCTGCGTTAAGAGTCACAAGGCAATAGGATTTTCTCCTCCCAGTTCTTTGATGCCATATTGTGAAGACTTGATTTAAATCTCATTACACATATACAGCCAGTCAGGTGAATAAAAGGACTCCACCAAAGTAAATTGCCTTCTAACTATGGCTTTAATATTATAGTTCACTGTGCAATATTACTTTCTCTAAATCTGTGTTCAATTAATTGTAACACTAGAGCTCTGTCCCTGTTTTGCTTGTGTTACAGAATAGTATGGTGCTTTCTGCTGCTATCTTCACCACGCTGATTGGCTTTATCATCTATCTGCACTTTGTGAAGGTTGACCAGGAATCCCTATTGGTCATCGGCTCGCTTGGCATTCAGGTGACTTCATCATATGCTTCAGGAAAAGAGAGCACAACCTTCATTGAAATGGGTCGGGTGAAGGATGTGGTTATCAATGAAGCCATCCACATGGTAATCATATACAGTCTGTCTTCTGTATCTGTGGGCACACTCACATCCAGTGTATTGTCATGAGTGTGATTTCCCAGAGAAATTACCGTGCCACTCAGAGCTTTACTGACATCAGGATCTTGCTTTCAGATTTCTCTCTTTATTGTTTATTCACCTTCAAAGAAGAACTCAAGCCAAACAACCTCAGAAAGCAAGAACCATCCCTTAGATAATACCACTGACATTGAGCTAGTGGCTTTAGTTCTTTGTCTTGCTTACAAATCCCGATGCCAAACTCCATAAGTAATCAAGACAGAGATAAGAAGATAGATAACACAAGAGATTATTTTCCATATTGCTGGTATTTTTTAAAAAACTCCTGTAGAAAAGCAGACTTTACCTTTCCAGCATGTGTGTGTTCTTTTCAGGTTAAAAATCTAATAAAAAAAAAAAACACAGATAATTTTGTTGTTGTGTAAAGTGAGGAAATCTATAGATACAAATTTATACCTGTGGCCTGTGGTGATTGGCCTTTGGTCCAGTGAGTTGAAACAGATCCTCTCTCTGTGATAACTCCAGGCACTTTGCTAAGATTTTCAACCTCTGATGATTTTGTCTGTTTGTCTTATAGCAAAAAGTTATTTACTACCTGTGCATCCTCCTCCAGGACCCTGGAGATCCTCAGGGAATATCTGAGGTTGTGCCACTCTTTCAGGTGAGTTTGACTGGATGGTGGAGAAATCCAGATCTGTGGTCTCTGTGTGTGCAGCAATTGTCTGATTGTACCTTTATTCCACTACAGGTAGCTGATGACAGTTGCTTTTCCCTGACTGGGCCTTCAGGGTGTGGGTGGTATTAGACATCTCATAGAACTATGGTTTTTTCCTTTGTTTTTTCATTTGCCCTTCATCCAAAGAACAGGGAGCTATGTAAATGTGAACCCAACCAGGGGTCTGTATGAACTAGAAGTCTGGCTTGCGTAGGGTGTTGAGGACTCATGGTTTCTGTGTAGTCATATGCTCACTGCCAACCACCATAACTATGACACTGTGCTGAAGTTGGTTTTTATCTGTGTGCCAGCAGTGCTCGTGAAAACCTCCTTGGCATTAGCATGACTTGCCCATCTCACCCACTGACACAGTACAAGCCGTGAGCAATTTGCTTGATGTATAATAACTTGTTTGCTTTAATGTTACCCTGTCTCCCCTTCTTCTTCTCTTGCTTGACTGTCCATAATCCCATTTTTGGGATGGATTTTCTTTCTGTGTGTACATGCCTGACACAACAATGCCCAGGTCCTTGGGTGGTGGTTAGCACTACAGAGTTACCTCACATCCATCCTTCTGAATTCACCTGTTGCTGATGACTGTCATTTTGTAATCCACATCCAGTTTATGATTATATATAGTCTTCTAAATAAATGCTGATGGGTATGAATAGACTGTTCCATTGATACTTGCTGGTAACCCAGTCCCATAATTGTAAAGACTTTTGCTAACAATAATATAAATATTTCTCACACAGCCAAAGGAAAATAAAAATATTTTCTGGAAATTAACAACTAATGCATTTCAGGGAGCTGCAATCAGGAATCTGGGTTTAGTTTTAGATGCTCCTTTCCAGCTTCAAAGAGGCTGCCTGGCATTTGTATAGCTTCTCTTCTCTCTCTTTTTTTTTTTTTTTTCTTCTTCTGTTTCCTAGCTAAACTATGAACAGTTTTATTTAATTAGATTTATCTTAGTATTGTAGAGTTGACTCCACCAGCAAAGGAGGTACAGAAAGAGCTGTGTCAGTTTGCAGTTCATTACCTGTCAGTAATTCTCATTTTAACATGCAAGTTAGTATGTTACTTAGCTTTGACAGAGCAATAATTTGTAACTACTGTGTCTCCTTTATTGGGTTCCTCTATGTTATGTCAGCCTTCAAAATTACAATTTACCATGTCACTGAGCCCAGGAGCACTTCTGAACTCAATTGACCTGTTGTTCTCTTAAGTTACACTTTCTGGGAGAGGTATTTGATGGACTTTACACAGTAATGCTGCTTTGGGAGCTCAAAAGTCACGGGACCATAAAGACTGTGGGACTGGGAAACTTTCACCTCCTTGCTGGTCTTAATCTGGTCCAGGGATAGAAAATCATTATACTTTGACCACCAATGAATTGATGTTTTCAGTTAGCTTTCTGTTGTCCTTTTGTTGGCAGTACTAGCAGAGGCCAAGGGCCAGGTGTCTAAATTCCCTGTCCTGAAGGTAGATTTTTCAGAGTGGAGGTCTTACAGTGTTGTCCAAAAGGGCAGGTTTGTCACCCAGTGTGCAGCAGGTCAAGTTCTCACACACTTGGGAGAGACACTGCTTATTTATTTCAGGGGTGCACAAACCTGGGTGCTCGGTGGTTTCCCACAAGTCAAGAATATCAGATGAAACTCTCTGTTATATTTATTACAAAGTTAGCAATTTAAAAGCCCACCCTCTTTATAATGATTAGTTAGTAATTTACATACAATTATAATACTGCTAACTCCACACTTCCATTACTACAGATACTCAGGGGAAGTGTCTTCACCTGGGCAAGGGTCTTTTTGACTTATGGGCATGATGTTTAGTATTATAATGAACCTAGTTCACTTAAGGATAGCACTAACTGTTATTTAGCTGATCATACAAAACTTGCATAAAAGCAATATAATCTCTAAGTCCATTTGGTTTATATGTTTTCCAGGGTGTGCTTCAAGGGCAGCCAATTCTTGGTTGAAAGCTCCTAGGCTAACTATAACAACTTCAAGGGTAGTCTACTTGTTATATGCACTAATACTTATCAAAAGGCCCTAACTAAATTAATAAGCAATGTCTAAGCAGGTAACAATACTATGATAGGTTATGTATGGAAATCTGCTGTTTGATAGGTCTCTAGAGGGTGTATGGCTCTGTGGTGATAGGTTAATGGGTTGGAAGGTGTGGATGTTCTTCTGTGCTGCCACTGACAGCTGAGAAAGGGGAGGATTTCAGATGTGTTGAGAGTTTCAAGCTAGCTGCAGAATGGTGCCATGTTTTTTGACCTGACAGCTTTGGAATGACTTTGCATTCCTGTATCACCAGCTTACATCCAACACTTCCTGGAGTTTGCTGGATTATTTCTTAATGAACATGTAAAAGGGAAATGTATTCTCCATTAACTTAAGAAAGCTATTCAAGGACAGATACCTTGCTGCATTCCTTATACATGCCTGTTTCTGATAGCTTTGTGTCAGCTGTCTCCACGTTCATTTCTCTGCCTGACAGTCTCACTAGTGAGTGGGAAGTTAGAGCTTTCCAGCGTATTTACAGCAAGTTCAGAGCCTGATTCTCTGTTGTTTGACTTAAATTCTAGAGTTCCAAGCCACGTCTGGACTGCTTGATAGAAGTGTACAAAAGTTGTCAAGAAATCCTGGAGCAGAGGAAGACAGCTCCACAATCAAGTGGAATAAAATAGGAAAAAAAATAAATAAATCACCAAACCTGCCACATTCACTCAGAGAGACACATGGAAAAATAAGTAAAACTGCCCTGTGGCTGTTTGAAATGAGGGGAGTAGGAAGTGGTGCAGCAGTACAGCGATGCTAGGGTTAAAGGCTTGCACAGACTCACGGGGTTGTTACAGAACATGTCAGGTCACTCACAGAGGTGAGTCTTGAAATCCTCTACTATGAAGACAAGTGAGCAGAGCTATTCACATTTGGAAAGAAAAGGTTTTTGCCTCTCCAGAAAAGAGCTGTGGTGAAGTAGGACGAAGGGAGGCCATCATGCATCCAATTATATCCATCAGGTTACATGCAATTACATGCATCAAATGTTTATTCTTTTGTGGATATGAAAGTTGTGATAAATAGTATATCTTTGGCCAGACTGGCAAAAATACAATACACTTTTTGTTTGTTTGTTTCTATTTAGTTCTTTGTTTGGAAAAAGCATATACCACTCTTAAGTACCAGAACTGATGGTGGGGCTGGGATGGTAACTTTCTGGTTCACAGGAGGATTTCAGAAAGAAAATAACAGAAAATTATTGCATTCAATTATGGTTAATTAAATAAACATAGGAGAGCAGACTTTGACGTCTTCAGGGATCTGCTTGAAAGAGTCCCATAGGATGGAGCCCTAGAGGGAGGAGAGGTCTAAGAAATCTGATGGTTAAGGATCACCTCCTCTAAGCACATCCCAGGATGCCTGCATGGATGAACAAGTTTCTCCTGACAAAACCCAAACACAAAAAGGAAATATTCAGAAGGTGGAAGCAGGGAAGGGTAACGTGGGAGGAACACAGCAATGCTGTCTGAGCTGAAGTTAGGAGAGCCAAAGGCCAGCTGGAGTTGAATCTGTTGAGGGATATCAGAGACCACAAGCAAGAGAAATGTGTTGTTCAAAATGATGGTAATGACTGTGTGAGGAGGGGTTTTATTCAGTTGTGCTCTCTGGAGTAACTGAAGGTTGGGAAATTCTTTGTTGATGAACTTAGTTACTGTAACTTCTGTTTTTTTGTTTTTGATTTTTTTTTTCCCCATGACTCCTTGGCAAGGTAACTGACACAATTACAATGTCAAAACAAGAGCTCAAATAGCAATTTGGCAGAAGCCTCGGGGTCATGTTCAATCTGCATATAGTGCTGTGCTACACTTGTCTACAAAATCTGTAGATTAAAACATGTAGCAACATACCGTCGTGCAATGTGGTAGTGATAAGGTGATTTTTATGTGCCCGTGGTGCCACTAAGTTTGAAAGATGGAGTTTAGCTCATGTCACAGCAAGCACTCTCCTCCAAGTGAAAGACAGAGGCTTCTTTTCAGAGATTCAGAGATTAGGTTTCTTCATGAGGAAGAGAAATGCTCTTTGAGGTACACGATAGCAGCAGCAGTATTTGCTGAGACATGGGAAGAATGTCAGAAACTAGTGTCTCAGTAAAGCAGACAGAGTCTTGGGCTTAAGAGTACAATTGGAACATTGACTATGCTGTAAAAATCCTATGGAGTCCTATAAGAAGTGAAGAAATGCCCAAGTACCTGTGCCACAGGAAGAAGTCTGGAAGACCGTTGCAGCTGTCTTTGAAGGAGTGAACATCCTGTGCCCATGGGAGTATACTTCAGTCATCTACTAAAGCTGAGATGATCAGCAGAAAGAAACAAGGAATGGGATAGGGCAGGTCTGCTCTAGGTGTGTGCCAATCTTTGTCCATGTTTGTTTTAAATAGTACTTTTCATTAAACTACAGTTTAATTCATGTTAACTATATTTTATTAAGAACAAACAGAAATCTCACAGTATCTCCCAGCCAGCCTTTTACATACACACAGCAGTTAGGAAAACAAAGGCTTTTGTCATCTCATTCTATGCTGCAGCAATAGTCATTGCCAAAAGCACTGATTAAAATAATTGTTTTCTTTAGCAAAGAATCATTAAAAATACAGATATCCACAGAGAGTTGGCTAAAGTCAGGTAAGCTATAAATAGGAGGTATATGTGCATCCATCAGAGTGGGGTGGTCCCTGAAATGCTCAAGTATTAGTGAATATTTTTAAGAAATAACAAAGGAAAAAAGTTCTATATGCCATGCTTTTCAGTTTAAAGTGCAGTTACAGCAGAGAATAATTAGCTTCTGGACAGCTCTTGCTTATTCAACATCTCTGCTTCCTGTTTCCTGTGGTACAAGTTGCTAAGGACGTGAGTGTTAGTGCTGTACAGCAAGTAAAGCCTCTGAACTAGGGACTCTGTCTTGAATATGCCCATTAGTGACAGCTCATCTTATTCTAAAGTGGTTTTACAAGATGTAGGCTGTCAGAGACCTTAAGATACAGGAGGAGTTGTTAGGCACAGGTGACTGAGTNTACTTAGAATTAATGATGTCTGTCCCATGCCTCTTCCTTTTAAATTTCTGGCTTTGAACCCACCCTAAGAGTTAAACAGAAACAGCCTGAAGTTGTTAGCTCCGCTGTGTGTATTAGTTGGATGTTTCCAAGTTGGAGACAAGTAGTAGGGAGTAAAAATAGTGGTATGGTTGGTTTGTTCATTTGCAAATAGCTTTGGTTTGCTATTGCTGAATTCTTTCCAGGAGTTGAATTCACAATGTTCTCATTTCGAAAAGTTGCCCACGAAGGCATAATTATTGTGAAGTTGCACACGTTACATTGGAATGTGCAGGTATTCTTCCTTAGCTTTTTTAGAATGTTCAACAAGGTAGATACAGAGTTCTTCAAGAACTGTTATTTTTCTTTTGTTTAAAATCCGTGAACCTTCTCAATTGTAACGGAGTCCCTTTGAAGCAGATTAAAAAAACCAAACCAAAACAACAACCTCTAGGAAAGTCAGAAGAACAATACTGGAGTACATGTTTGCTGACTACATCTTCCTTGCTGTAGCAGCATGAAGGAAGCAGGACTATGAAAGGAGCAGCTTCTGTCAAGTTAGAATAGCAGAGCTCATTTGGAAAGATGTTCTACTAGCTGAAAGACAGAAAAGGTACAAAATTTGCTTGCCTCATCTTCCTTTGTGCAGTTCCAAACACATCCCAAAACATCTTACAACAGTGAATAACAGAAAGTCTTTGAAAGTGCTTGTCTGAATGGTGGAGCACGTCACGCGTTCAGCCGCACAGCAGAGATTTGGTGTTCATCTATTGTGTAGAACAGCATTGACTCCAGAAATGTGTCAGTTCTGTAGGAGCTAGGGCATCATCTGATACTCTTCCAGTCCCAGTCATTCCAAGTCTTCAACATGCAGACACTAGGTTTGCACCTTCATTTAAAGTTGAAATATTCTTGTGTACCACTGAAGTCTTATTTTATGCTCCATATTTCAGGTTTGAAATTACCCTTGCATCAGAATTATTCTTGTCCATTTAGTTCCTCTTCTTTCTTAAGAGTGTCTTTTCATAGCTAGAGCAAGGACTTGGAAAGTTTGTCTTTCAATTTTAGCACCAGTTTCAGGGAGGAGTCGTTATAGCTCTAGGGAAAATTTAATTGCTCTCTTGTTTGTATTAAGTAGTTACATAAAAACTATCACACTCTCTGCAAAAAGACTCTTAATTCTTAGTTCTGGAAGTGGCAACACTGAATTTAAACACTGATAAAAACTTGAATACAATGGCTATTCACAACCAAAGCACAGAGCTCAAGTTATGTGTAAACTACCCAATCAGACTATGTAATGTTAATCTTTACACTCTGGTACTAGCCTTTTCAGTGTATATCTGGTTTATGATGCAGTGATACGCAGCTCCTAATACAGGCAGTATTCAACAGGATACATCTTTGTGCAGGCTTCATCTCCCATGCCACAGCATCCCTTACCACCTGTTTTTCCTTCTAATCAGACTGTGTGCTCAGCCCACTGCAGTCAGATTCAAGCCTATATATAATTCAAATCTGCCTTGCAGAGGTTGCAGTGTAATGCAGGTGAAAAGTGAGCAAGTTAGGGATTGAGGCAAACAGATGATTATTGGAAATTATAATAACTGAAAGGGGGTTTGATGAGGAGAAGAGGTCACTAAGAGTGTTCTAAGATCCAGACTGATTCCAGACACAGGGCATGCAGTGATCTGAAGGCAGGNTCTGGCTCAGAAAGCATCTACCCTTTTCTACAACCTCCAAGGGACCATCCTGAAATTCATAACAAGTGGGTATGTTACATGTGCAAATCAGGTGTGTGTACAATCTCATCTTATGCCTGCCAGATTGTTTCCACAACCTGCCATAGGGCGGTTTGGGTGGAGTTTTTCTGTTACAAAGTTGCTGATAAGGCATTACTTAGAATTAATGATGTCTGTCCCATGCCTCTTCCTTTTAAATTTCTGGCTTTGAACCCACCCTAAGAGTTAAACAGAAACAGCCTGAAGTTGTTAGCTCCGCTGTGTGTATTAGTTGGATGTTTCCAAGTTGGAGACAAGTAGTAGGGAGTAAAAATAGTGGTATGGTTGGTTTGTTCATTTGCAAATAGCTTTGGTTTGCTATTGCTGAATTCTTTCCAGGAGTTGAATTCACAATGTTCTCATTTCGAAAAGTTGCCCACGAAGGCATAATTATTGTGAAGTTGCACACGTTACATTGGAATGTGCAGGTATTCTTCCTTAGCTTTTTTAGAATGTTCAACAAGGTAGATACAGAGTTCTTCAAGAACTGTTATTTTTCTTTTGTTTAAAATCCGTGAACCTTCTCAATTGTAACGGAGTCCCTTTGAAGCAGATTAAAAAAACCAAACCAAAACAACAACCTCTAGGAAAGTCAGAAGAACAATACTGGAGTACATGTTTGCTGACTACATCTTCCTTGCTGTAGCAGCATGAAGGAAGCAGGACTATGAAAGGAGCAGCTTCTGTCAAGTTAGAATAGCAGAGCTCATTTGGAAAGATGTTCTACTAGCTGAAAGACAGAAAAGGTACAAAATTTGCTTGCCTCATCTTCCTTTGTGCAGTTCCAAACACATCCCAAAACATCTTACAACAGTGAATAACAGAAAGTCTTTGAAAGTGCTTGTCTGAATGGTGGAGCACGTCACGCGTTCAGCCGCACAGCAGAGATTTGGTGTTCATCTATTGTGTAGAACAGCATTGACTCCAGAAATGTGTCAGTTCTGTAGGAGCTAGGGCATCATCTGATACTCTTCCAGTCCCAGTCATTCCAAGTCTTCAACATGCAGACACTAGGTTTGCACCTTCATTTAAAGTTGAAATATTCTTGTGTACCACTGAAGTCTTATTTTATGCTCCATATTTCAGGTTTGAAATTACCCTTGCATCAGAATTATTCTTGTCCATTTAGTTCCTCTTCTTTCTTAAGAGTGTCTTTTCATAGCTAGAGCAAGGACTTGGAAAGTTTGTCTTTCAATTTTAGCACCAGTTTCAGGGAGGAGTCGTTATAGCTCTAGGGAAAATTTAATTGCTCTCTTGTTTGTATTAAGTAGTTACATAAAAACTATCACACTCTCTGCAAAAAGACTCTTAATTCTTAGTTCTGGAAGTGGCAACACTGAATTTAAACACTGATAAAAACTTGAATACAATGGCTATTCACAACCAAAGCACAGAGCTCAAGTTATGTGTAAACTACCCAATCAGACTATGTAATGTTAATCTTTACACTCTGGTACTAGCCTTTTCAGTGTATATCTGGTTTATGATGCAGTGATACGCAGCTCCTAATACAGGCAGTATTCAACAGGATACATCTTTGTGCAGGCTTCATCTCCCATGCCACAGCATCCCTTACCACCTGTTTTTCCTTCTAATCAGACTGTGTGCTCAGCCCACTGCAGTCAGATTCAAGCCTATATATAATTCAAATCTGCCTTGCAGAGGTTGCAGTGTAATGCAGGTGAAAAGTGAGCAAGTTAGGGATTGAGGCAAACAGATGATTATTGGAAATTATAATAACTGAAAGGGGGTTTGATGAGGAGAAGAGGTCACTAAGAGTGTTCTAAGATCCAGACTGATTCCAGACACAGGGCATGCAGTGATCTGAAGGCAGGTGCAAGGCTGGAAACAGGAGAGAGCAAGGAAAATGTTCTCTGCTTGTAAGCACTGTAGTAAGATCAGGAAACAGAAGAAGAAGAGGTGCAAGGAAAAAGAGCAGATATACTGTGGAGCAGATATACTGTGATCAGATTGCTGTGCAGGCAAATGACCTGAGGCATGGTATTTTGGATGGAGTGTGGCATGGAAAGGAAACTCCTGCAGTCCCCCAAATTTTNCAGGAAACAGAAGAAGAAGAGGTGCAAGGAAAAAGAGCAGATATACTGTGGAGCAGATATACTGTGATCAGATTGCTGTGCAGGCAAATGACCTGAGGCATGGTATTTTGGATGGAGTGTGGCATGGAAAGGAAACTCCTGCAGTCCCCCAAATTTTTTTTTTTTTTTTATTTTTTTTTAAAGAGAAAACCACTGCCTCTACCCATACTAAGGAACTTTGTCTATTATGGAAAAATCAAAGCCCACATTAAATTAAGGTGTGTAACCAGTGAAGTCGTAAGCAGTCTGCAATTCAGTACAGAGCAGTGCAATAAAAACAAACATACAACCACCAAAACAAACACCCCCCACCCCACCCCCCAAAACAAAAACCACACAGAAACCCCAAAACAAACAAACAAAAAAAACCAGCAGCCCAGAAAATCAAAGTAATTTGGAAGGAGCCCTCAGAGCAGGGTCGGCCCCTTAGTGCTTCGGGGCACGGAAGGGTAAAAGCACCGACTTTCAGTCTCCCAGAGCTTGTCAGCAGGTTTTTTGCTTCGGGAAGGCTGTGTAGAAGAGAGGAGTGAAGGTGTGGAACGGTAGTTAATATAGCTGGCAAGAAGAAGTGTTGCTTCAACAATCTAGGGAAAAAAAGAAAATTATTAACTCTAAGTCAATTAGAGGTAAGAGTGCCCTTTGATTTTTAGAACCTATTGACTGCATAACTTTTGAACATAGCTTTCTCACATGGAACAGTCTGGCTTTGAAATGGAGGTCTGTAAGAGTTAGGTAGAGTATGTCTTTTGATTAAAAGTTCCAGTTTATAAGGGATTATCTGAATATATACAGCTAAGGCAACCGCCACGGGTACCAGTCCTCAGGGCCTGTACAGAATGCCCAGATGTTACACTGCCATCTGGAAAGAAACTCATTGTTCATTTTATACTTACCTTTGGAATTGCCATTGTGAAAAGGAGCTTTTCAGTGCTGTTTTTTCCAGAACTCCTTTCTTTCATTTGACCAACTACAATCATGAAGTCGTCTCGACAGCCTCCAAATGTCAGCACAGAGGAGTATGAGTACGAGAGCTTCAAGTGCTGCAGACAACAGAGAGTTTGAAAGAGTCACAGTTCTGTAAAAGAAAAAATGGTCACCTTAAACAAATACATTAGCTACTTACTGCAAGAACACCAGGTCTGCAGCAGCAATAGGCAGTATAGGTCATTGGCTGTATAGGCAAGAGCAGGTAGAGAAAGCTCAAGCGAGAACTGGATTTCTAGTTTTCTCCTGGCTTGCTCAATACCTCACTGCTTCAGAGCACAGCCCAAAGTGCTGAATCCCAGATGGTGGTAGCAGAGCACACACCAGAGATTTTGCAAGGTACATGAGCATGTTTGCTGCCCAGTGAAGAGGCAGTGAGCCATTTCTTGAAACCCTACCTTAACACTGCAGCTGTACATTTCCTTTCTTTATGTAACATTCATTCAAACATAGCACTGACTTCCCCATCTCTGCTTCTACAAATTAACTTCTTGATACAGCTGAAGTTAAAGGCAAACATTTAGTGACTTAAAGTGGACTCAAGGGAATGTTTTTCTGCAGGACACAAGTTATTTTCTTAAACCGTGTTCCTCACCATACCATAGTGTTATAATCCAGTATGCTGATACCATCTTCATTCACAGCTATCCAGACTGGACAGTCTTCCAATGAGGAAGGCAAAATAGGCTAGAGAGACAGAAAGTTTTAAAATATTTCTTGACCACCGCACAAAGATGTTAAGGATAAAGGGCAGATGAGAGAAAATCCAGTATTACTGGTCTGACCTGGTGTGATTTTTAAGAGGACCTTTCTCAAAATCTGAAATAGCATTTTTGGATTTACAGAGAATTTTGGGATTAACGGCACAAGAGATGCAATGATAACGAAGGCTTTGAGATTAATGACTTCCATCAGTATAGTTAATACTGAAGGAAATACTAGGTCAGAGCAACAAGATGACAGTTCTGCTCTGGTTCTTACACTACTCCCAATGGCCAGGCAGGCAGTGAAACCTGCTCATTTCTATAGCACCAGTGCACCCAGTATGACCATCAATGCCTTTTTTTTTCTTGCAGATTCTGACAAATATGCATTGATTATCTGTTAAGATACATGTTGTTATAGCTAATGATGTGAATCCTTCCTGAGAATCTGCTATTACATGGCAAATGCCATAGGCTTTGCTGTTCAGCTACTGAAAAGTTACACAATATGTTAATCATCAGGAATATCAACATTATTTAAACTGTGTGGTACTATTCTGTATTCTGATCCTTCAGTATCAATTAACTTCAAGCACCAGTAACCTCTTCTGCTTCTACTTCTGACAGTGGAAATAACTGTCTTTTAAAACACTAATTGCATATTTACTCAAGAGGTGCCTTTCATCCTTAGAATTTACTCCATAACTATAGCAGCTTTGACTTCAAAGCAAGAGACACATAACCATNAGTTTCCCTCAGGCAAAAAAAGTGGAACAGAACTTACATGTCTTCAACTGGTGTAGAAAGGCGTTGAGTAGCATGAGGAAACTGTTGTTTTTTTAAAGAGAAAACCACTGCCTCTACCCATACTAAGGAACTTTGTCTATTATGGAAAAATCAAAGCCCACATTAAATTAAGGTGTGTAACCAGTGAAGTCGTAAGCAGTCTGCAATTCAGTACAGAGCAGTGCAATAAAAACAAACATACAACCACCAAAACAAACACCCCCCACCCCACCCCCCAAAACAAAAACCACACAGAAACCCCAAAACAAACAAACAAAAAAAACCAGCAGCCCAGAAAATCAAAGTAATTTGGAAGGAGCCCTCAGAGCAGGGTCGGCCCCTTAGTGCTTCGGGGCACGGAAGGGTAAAAGCACCGACTTTCAGTCTCCCAGAGCTTGTCAGCAGGTTTTTTGCTTCGGGAAGGCTGTGTAGAAGAGAGGAGTGAAGGTGTGGAACGGTAGTTAATATAGCTGGCAAGAAGAAGTGTTGCTTCAACAATCTAGGGAAAAAAAGAAAATTATTAACTCTAAGTCAATTAGAGGTAAGAGTGCCCTTTGATTTTTAGAACCTATTGACTGCATAACTTTTGAACATAGCTTTCTCACATGGAACAGTCTGGCTTTGAAATGGAGGTCTGTAAGAGTTAGGTAGAGTATGTCTTTTGATTAAAAGTTCCAGTTTATAAGGGATTATCTGAATATATACAGCTAAGGCAACCGCCACGGGTACCAGTCCTCAGGGCCTGTACAGAATGCCCAGATGTTACACTGCCATCTGGAAAGAAACTCATTGTTCATTTTATACTTACCTTTGGAATTGCCATTGTGAAAAGGAGCTTTTCAGTGCTGTTTTTTCCAGAACTCCTTTCTTTCATTTGACCAACTACAATCATGAAGTCGTCTCGACAGCCTCCAAATGTCAGCACAGAGGAGTATGAGTACGAGAGCTTCAAGTGCTGCAGACAACAGAGAGTTTGAAAGAGTCACAGTTCTGTAAAAGAAAAAATGGTCACCTTAAACAAATACATTAGCTACTTACTGCAAGAACACCAGGTCTGCAGCAGCAATAGGCAGTATAGGTCATTGGCTGTATAGGCAAGAGCAGGTAGAGAAAGCTCAAGCGAGAACTGGATTTCTAGTTTTCTCCTGGCTTGCTCAATACCTCACTGCTTCAGAGCACAGCCCAAAGTGCTGAATCCCAGATGGTGGTAGCAGAGCACACACCAGAGATTTTGCAAGGTACATGAGCATGTTTGCTGCCCAGTGAAGAGGCAGTGAGCCATTTCTTGAAACCCTACCTTAACACTGCAGCTGTACATTTCCTTTCTTTATGTAACATTCATTCAAACATAGCACTGACTTCCCCATCTCTGCTTCTACAAATTAACTTCTTGATACAGCTGAAGTTAAAGGCAAACATTTAGTGACTTAAAGTGGACTCAAGGGAATGTTTTTCTGCAGGACACAAGTTATTTTCTTAAACCGTGTTCCTCACCATACCATAGTGTTATAATCCAGTATGCTGATACCATCTTCATTCACAGCTATCCAGACTGGACAGTCTTCCAATGAGGAAGGCAAAATAGGCTAGAGAGACAGAAAGTTTTAAAATATTTCTTGACCACCGCACAAAGATGTTAAGGATAAAGGGCAGATGAGAGAAAATCCAGTATTACTGGTCTGACCTGGTGTGATTTTTAAGAGGACCTTTCTCAAAATCTGAAATAGCATTTTTGGATTTACAGAGAATTTTGGGATTAACGGCACAAGAGATGCAATGATAACGAAGGCTTTGAGATTAATGACTTCCATCAGTATAGTTAATACTGAAGGAAATACTAGGTCAGAGCAACAAGATGACAGTTCTGCTCTGGTTCTTACACTACTCCCAATGGCCAGGCAGGCAGTGAAACCTGCTCATTTCTATAGCACCAGTGCACCCAGTATGACCATCAATGCCTTTTTTTTTCTTGCAGATTCTGACAAATATGCATTGATTATCTGTTAAGATACATGTTGTTATAGCTAATGATGTGAATCCTTCCTGAGAATCTGCTATTACATGGCAAATGCCATAGGCTTTGCTGTTCAGCTACTGAAAAGTTACACAATATGTTAATCATCAGGAATATCAACATTATTTAAACTGTGTGGTACTATTCTGTATTCTGATCCTTCAGTATCAATTAACTTCAAGCACCAGTAACCTCTTCTGCTTCTACTTCTGACAGTGGAAATAACTGTCTTTTAAAACACTAATTGCATATTTACTCAAGAGGTGCCTTTCATCCTTAGAATTTACTCCATAACTATAGCAGCTTTGACTTCAAAGCAAGAGACACATAACCATGAACAAGACCTATCTTGAGCTGTCAACAGCAAAGGTTTCTGCTGGGTTGCTGAAGGTGTTTAATGCCATCAAGATTTCTTGGACAGCTACTATGTGCTAAGACCTTACTCGGGTGAGCTCTAGCCTGGGATGAGCTGAGGGATGGTACAAGCTACTTGGAGAAGCACTCCCTCCAGCTGTTTTTTGCTTTCCCACTGATGCCTGTGGGTTGGAAGCTTACCCAGTATGTGCTTTAGTTTTTGTCTCTGCAACAGGACACTAGCAGTGCTTTGTTTCTCTTGTGTGGCAAGGAAAGCAATCAGCAATGTGTCCAGCAGAGAACAGGACAGAAACACCCATTCTCCTTTTAGCTAGCATCAGCTGCCAGCTATGATTTAAAGGGGACTCTTCCCTTCCAGTACTGCAGTAGTATGTAAAAAGTATTTTTTAAACTATCATTGTAGCTTTGAAGGCCAGGGAAATTCCTGCCCAAAAAAGCTTTGGCAAATTTTGTAAGGAATGGTAGGACTCCCTGTTATGATCAGCTGATGCAGCCACAGAACCTCCAGTATTTATTTACTGAAAACTAGAAACCCCTAGTGTTTAAAACCTTTTTCATATGTAAATACATGGTGGTAAACAACTGTTCACTCAGAACAGAGTATTGTTCTGGTATTTTTCCCTTCCTGAAGGAGAACCATTTTCTACCACTGTTACCCTAGATCAGAGGTACATATCTGCTCAGATAGTTAACTCTCAGGAGCAGAAGTTTGCTCCAGTTACCTTAGCAGCAAATATTTTGCTTCCAAAGAGAGGCCATTTCCGTGCCACCGTCAAATAAATCCGAACGCATTCTGGTGGAGAGCATCCCTGCAGCACCATCCACTTTGTTGCCAGCCTGTCAGCCAGTTGCCTTTCAGAATCCAAGACAGGACAGCATTATTTGCTAATGACTTCCAAGGAAAGGTGAGTAAAACTGTAACAATTAATAAATGTACTTCTTATTCCAAAAGAGCTATTTTACACAGCACTATGGATGGGGCTGTTAAGCACTATCAGTTATGAGGGTTGTACAACCTGAGTTTATTTTAGCATCTTCTCTACTTCCACAATTGTTTTTCTTTTTAAGCTCACATAAGGGC
>VYZU01059057.1:41600-62112 GCA_013401355.1 Ceyx cyanopectus
AAACATACAACCACCAAAACAAACACCCCCCACCCCACCCCCCAAAACAAAAACCACACAGAAACCCCAAAACAAACAAACAAAAAAAACCAGCAGCCCAGAAAATCAAAGTAATTTGGAAGGAGCCCTCAGAGCAGGGTCGGCCCCTTAGTGCTTCGGGGCACGGAAGGGTAAAAGCACCGACTTTCAGTCTCCCAGAGCTTGTCAGCAGGTTTTTTGCTTCGGGAAGGCTGTGTAGAAGAGAGGAGTGAAGGTGTGGAACGGTAGTTAATATAGCTGGCAAGAAGAAGTGTTGCTTCAACAATCTAGGGAAAAAAAGAAAATTATTAACTCTAAGTCAATTAGAGGTAAGAGTGCCCTTTGATTTTTAGAACCTATTGACTGCATAACTTTTGAACATAGCTTTCTCACATGGAACAGTCTGGCTTTGAAATGGAGGTCTGTAAGAGTTAGGTAGAGTATGTCTTTTGATTAAAAGTTCCAGTTTATAAGGGATTATCTGAATATATACAGCTAAGGCAACCGCCACGGGTACCAGTCCTCAGGGCCTGTACAGAATGCCCAGATGTTACACTGCCATCTGGAAAGAAACTCATTGTTCATTTTATACTTACCTTTGGAATTGCCATTGTGAAAAGGAGCTTTTCAGTGCTGTTTTTTCCAGAACTCCTTTCTTTCATTTGACCAACTACAATCATGAAGTCGTCTCGACAGCCTCCAAATGTCAGCACAGAGGAGTATGAGTACGAGAGCTTCAAGTGCTGCAGACAACAGAGAGTTTGAAAGAGTCACAGTTCTGTAAAAGAAAAAATGGTCACCTTAAACAAATACATTAGCTACTTACTGCAAGAACACCAGGTCTGCAGCAGCAATAGGCAGTATAGGTCATTGGCTGTATAGGCAAGAGCAGGTAGAGAAAGCTCAAGCGAGAACTGGATTTCTAGTTTTCTCCTGGCTTGCTCAATACCTCACTGCTTCAGAGCACAGCCCAAAGTGCTGAATCCCAGATGGTGGTAGCAGAGCACACACCAGAGATTTTGCAAGGTACATGAGCATGTTTGCTGCCCAGTGAAGAGGCAGTGAGCCATTTCTTGAAACCCTACCTTAACACTGCAGCTGTACATTTCCTTTCTTTATGTAACATTCATTCAAACATAGCACTGACTTCCCCATCTCTGCTTCTACAAATTAACTTCTTGATACAGCTGAAGTTAAAGGCAAACATTTAGTGACTTAAAGTGGACTCAAGGGAATGTTTTTCTGCAGGACACAAGTTATTTTCTTAAACCGTGTTCCTCACCATACCATAGTGTTATAATCCAGTATGCTGATACCATCTTCATTCACAGCTATCCAGACTGGACAGTCTTCCAATGAGGAAGGCAAAATAGGCTAGAGAGACAGAAAGTTTTAAAATATTTCTTGACCACCGCACAAAGATGTTAAGGATAAAGGGCAGATGAGAGAAAATCCAGTATTACTGGTCTGACCTGGTGTGATTTTTAAGAGGACCTTTCTCAAAATCTGAAATAGCATTTTTGGATTTACAGAGAATTTTGGGATTAACGGCACAAGAGATGCAATGATAACGAAGGCTTTGAGATTAATGACTTCCATCAGTATAGTTAATACTGAAGGAAATACTAGGTCAGAGCAACAAGATGACAGTTCTGCTCTGGTTCTTACACTACTCCCAATGGCCAGGCAGGCAGTGAAACCTGCTCATTTCTATAGCACCAGTGCACCCAGTATGACCATCAATGCCTTTTTTTTTCTTGCAGATTCTGACAAATATGCATTGATTATCTGTTAAGATACATGTTGTTATAGCTAATGATGTGAATCCTTCCTGAGAATCTGCTATTACATGGCAAATGCCATAGGCTTTGCTGTTCAGCTACTGAAAAGTTACACAATATGTTAATCATCAGGAATATCAACATTATTTAAACTGTGTGGTACTATTCTGTATTCTGATCCTTCAGTATCAATTAACTTCAAGCACCAGTAACCTCTTCTGCTTCTACTTCTGACAGTGGAAATAACTGTCTTTTAAAACACTAATTGCATATTTACTCAAGAGGTGCCTTTCATCCTTAGAATTTACTCCATAACTATAGCAGCTTTGACTTCAAAGCAAGAGACACATAACCATGAACAAGACCTATCTTGAGCTGTCAACAGCAAAGGTTTCTGCTGGGTTGCTGAAGGTGTTTAATGCCATCAAGATTTCTTGGACAGCTACTATGTGCTAAGACCTTACTCGGGTGAGCTCTAGCCTGGGATGAGCTGAGGGATGGTACAAGCTACTTGGAGAAGCACTCCCTCCAGCTGTTTTTTGCTTTCCCACTGATGCCTGTGGGTTGGAAGCTTACCCAGTATGTGCTTTAGTTTTTGTCTCTGCAACAGGACACTAGCAGTGCTTTGTTTCTCTTGTGTGGCAAGGAAAGCAATCAGCAATGTGTCCAGCAGAGAACAGGACAGAAACACCCATTCTCCTTTTAGCTAGCATCAGCTGCCAGCTATGATTTAAAGGGGACTCTTCCCTTCCAGTACTGCAGTAGTATGTAAAAAGTATTTTTTAAACTATCATTGTAGCTTTGAAGGCCAGGGAAATTCCTGCCCAAAAAAGCTTTGGCAAATTTTGTAAGGAATGGTAGGACTCCCTGTTATGATCAGCTGATGCAGCCACAGAACCTCCAGTATTTATTTACTGAAAACTAGAAACCCCTAGTGTTTAAAACCTTTTTCATATGTAAATACATGGTGGTAAACAACTGTTCACTCAGAACAGAGTATTGTTCTGGTATTTTTCCCTTCCTGAAGGAGAACCATTTTCTACCACTGTTACCCTAGATCAGAGGTACATATCTGCTCAGATAGTTAACTCTCAGGAGCAGAAGTTTGCTCCAGTTACCTTAGCAGCAAATATTTTGCTTCCAAAGAGAGGCCATTTCCGTGCCACCGTCAAATAAATCCGAACGCATTCTGGTGGAGAGCATCCCTGCAGCACCATCCACTTTGTTGCCAGCCTGTCAGCCAGTTGCCTTTCAGAATCCAAGACAGGACAGCATTATTTGCTAATGACTTCCAAGGAAAGGTGAGTAAAACTGTAACAATTAATAAATGTACTTCTTATTCCAAAAGAGCTATTTTACACAGCACTATGGATGGGGCTGTTAAGCACTATCAGTTATGAGGGTTGTACAACCTGAGTTTATTTTAGCATCTTCTCTACTTCCACAATTGTTTTTCTTTTTAAGCTCACATAAGGGCNTTTCTTTATGTAACATTCATTCAAACATAGCACTGACTTCCCCATCTCTGCTTCTACAAATTAACTTCTTGATACAGCTGAAGTTAAAGGCAAACATTTAGTGACTTAAAGTGGACTCAAGGGAATGTTTTTCTGCAGGACACAAGTTATTTTCTTAAACCGTGTTCCTCACCATACCATAGTGTTATAATCCAGTATGCTGATACCATCTTCATTCACAGCTATCCAGACTGGACAGTCTTCCAATGAGGAAGGCAAAATAGGCTAGAGAGACAGAAAGTTTTAAAATATTTCTTGACCACCGCACAAAGATGTTAAGGATAAAGGGCAGATGAGAGAAAATCCAGTATTACTGGTCTGACCTGGTGTGATTTTTAAGAGGACCTTTCTCAAAATCTGAAATAGCATTTTTGGATTTACAGAGAATTTTGGGATTAACGGCACAAGAGATGCAATGATAACGAAGGCTTTGAGATTAATGACTTCCATCAGTATAGTTAATACTGAAGGAAATACTAGGTCAGAGCAACAAGATGACAGTTCTGCTCTGGTTCTTACACTACTCCCAATGGCCAGGCAGGCAGTGAAACCTGCTCATTTCTATAGCACCAGTGCACCCAGTATGACCATCAATGCCTTTTTTTTTCTTGCAGATTCTGACAAATATGCATTGATTATCTGTTAAGATACATGTTGTTATAGCTAATGATGTGAATCCTTCCTGAGAATCTGCTATTACATGGCAAATGCCATAGGCTTTGCTGTTCAGCTACTGAAAAGTTACACAATATGTTAATCATCAGGAATATCAACATTATTTAAACTGTGTGGTACTATTCTGTATTCTGATCCTTCAGTATCAATTAACTTCAAGCACCAGTAACCTCTTCTGCTTCTACTTCTGACAGTGGAAATAACTGTCTTTTAAAACACTAATTGCATATTTACTCAAGAGGTGCCTTTCATCCTTAGAATTTACTCCATAACTATAGCAGCTTTGACTTCAAAGCAAGAGACACATAACCATGAACAAGACCTATCTTGAGCTGTCAACAGCAAAGGTTTCTGCTGGGTTGCTGAAGGTGTTTAATGCCATCAAGATTTCTTGGACAGCTACTATGTGCTAAGACCTTACTCGGGTGAGCTCTAGCCTGGGATGAGCTGAGGGATGGTACAAGCTACTTGGAGAAGCACTCCCTCCAGCTGTTTTTTGCTTTCCCACTGATGCCTGTGGGTTGGAAGCTTACCCAGTATGTGCTTTAGTTTTTGTCTCTGCAACAGGACACTAGCAGTGCTTTGTTTCTCTTGTGTGGCAAGGAAAGCAATCAGCAATGTGTCCAGCAGAGAACAGGACAGAAACACCCATTCTCCTTTTAGCTAGCATCAGCTGCCAGCTATGATTTAAAGGGGACTCTTCCCTTCCAGTACTGCAGTAGTATGTAAAAAGTATTTTTTAAACTATCATTGTAGCTTTGAAGGCCAGGGAAATTCCTGCCCAAAAAAGCTTTGGCAAATTTTGTAAGGAATGGTAGGACTCCCTGTTATGATCAGCTGATGCAGCCACAGAACCTCCAGTATTTATTTACTGAAAACTAGAAACCCCTAGTGTTTAAAACCTTTTTCATATGTAAATACATGGTGGTAAACAACTGTTCACTCAGAACAGAGTATTGTTCTGGTATTTTTCCCTTCCTGAAGGAGAACCATTTTCTACCACTGTTACCCTAGATCAGAGGTACATATCTGCTCAGATAGTTAACTCTCAGGAGCAGAAGTTTGCTCCAGTTACCTTAGCAGCAAATATTTTGCTTCCAAAGAGAGGCCATTTCCGTGCCACCGTCAAATAAATCCGAACGCATTCTGGTGGAGAGCATCCCTGCAGCACCATCCACTTTGTTGCCAGCCTGTCAGCCAGTTGCCTTTCAGAATCCAAGACAGGACAGCATTATTTGCTAATGACTTCCAAGGAAAGGTGAGTAAAACTGTAACAATTAATAAATGTACTTCTTATTCCAAAAGAGCTATTTTACACAGCACTATGGATGGGGCTGTTAAGCACTATCAGTTATGAGGGTTGTACAACCTGAGTTTATTTTAGCATCTTCTCTACTTCCACAATTGTTTTTCTTTTTAAGCTCACATAAGGGCTGTTTACTGGTGTAGCTATTAAACAACTCTAACTACAAGCACTCAGGTAGCTGTTACAGTAAAATCCTGCCCAGCTTGTCTTCATATTTTATTATACATTCATCTTAACTTGTCTGTACTGTGCTTTATATGGAATGGCAATATATGTTAATTCACTCTTGATTTGGTTCACTAGGGATAGTTTGGCAGCTATCTTGCTACATGCATATGGAATTTGCTTCCAAAAGGAGGTAATTGTGTTGGTTCCAACACTTAATTGCTAAGTAGCTTTAGATCTGGAAGATAACCATTCTCTTTAAAACAGTTAGAGCTGAGAACTATGGCAGCATCTGAATTTCTCACTTGAGATCTCTGTATTGTGAGAATTTCCAAGTCAGAATATCAAAAAGCCCTGCCAAAATATGTCCTACCAGAATTACTGCATGGCCTGAAGCAGCCCATATGTCCTGGTTTTGTGGCTTGTTGCAAATGTTAGGCATCTGGATTCAATTGACACTCTGGGGAAGAGTAAAACAAAAGTTCAGAAACAAAATTCATCTTAGGCTTAGGTTAGAATTTGTTGGAACCAAGATGCCTAATTTGGAAGCAAAAAGCATAAACTTCTTGTCTCAGGGAAAAATAGTTGGTGATTTCACTCTATGTTAGTTAACTTTATTTTCTTTTAAAGAAACCTTTTCCTGACACTTGTGTTCTGTTTAAGTTTCTACATCAATAATCTTGACAGAGTTCCTTGATACTTCCTAAATATAAAGACAGAATTTTACAAGTAAAACTTGTTTTTAGGGTAAAGTATAGAAGAACCAACAACTTACCTGAGCTGTTCAGGAGTAATGTTTTGCTTGTAGCGTTTGGGGTAGAATTTATCTAAGACCTGGTGGAGAAGATGCTGCATTTTTGAGTGTGATGTTCCCCCATGACTTAAAGATCCTGGACGATCCAAATCCCCATATTCCACCTAAAACATTGTCATAGATTATAGGGCAACAGAACTACAGGTTTTTAGTGCAGTAGAAGATTTCATGAATTCCTATATTAATAATTACTGTGTTTATTAGTCATGCAAAAAAGGCACCACTAGGCTGGGGAGTTTTGTCTACAGCATTTGCCATAATAAATGTACACAAAAGAACAACTACTAAGAATGTGATTGCCCAAGGAATTCTTTACTGATCCAAGAAAGTGAAACGAGATCTTGGCCAGCTACTTCTTGTATGGAGACACTTTTGTATTACTGCCAAGCTTTTGGGGTTTATTTTCAATTGGCCTATTAAAACAACAGTATATTTGTAAATAGGTTGGACAATGCTCCCAGTTTCTTCTCTGTTTACATTGCTTTAACAAATGCAATAATCCATTTCAGCTCAGTAAGAAACTATTATCCTTCTTATGATGCCCACCACCCACATTGTGTTTTATGTAGTAAAATGCTTAACACAACCCTGGAGGTCTAATGGAGGATCCTACAAGATGGTCTTCCTGAGTAAGAGACTACTGGTAGTTTTTACTATTAATGGAATTCTAGTAGTGTTACTATTTCCACGTCTCCACTAAGACAATAATTGGAGTGGTTCTGGGGATAAACCAGTATCACTGTTTCTTCCAATATTTTTCTTCAGAAGGAAAGGAGAGGCACAAATATAACAAGCTTCCATACAGCAAAAGGTATTCTAACAGCATATGTATGCTGATATAATGGGTTTGACATGGTACACCTTAGACTGTCTGATAAGAAAAAACACTTATGTTAAAGATAAGTGGCTTAATCAAAAATATTCAGTGTACAGCTGAGGATCCTGGAGGACAAAAGCAAGGATTTCTGGCCACAGCCATACTTACCTGAGCCATCAGAGCCACCATTTCCAGAGCTAATTCCTTATTAACAGGAAACCTTCCACTGGCTATTTCATTGCTGACTTGGAAGGCCAGCAGCAGCCGCTCACGGTCTGTCTCGCCTTTGGCCTGGCTCCGAAAATACAGCCTAAGAAGTAGGGAGGATTGTGAAGGTAAAAATATATGTAACTAGAAGTAGAGAGGTGGTAACTTTAATCAAGGTTAGTAAAAATAAAAATGGGTTTTGTTTTTCCTGCCTTCTCCAAAGGGACTTTATGTATTGCAGAGGTACTGGACAGAGATTTGGAAGCAGAGGTACTTCCTTTGTGAGCAAGATCTGGGCAAGGAGGCGAAAAACATTCTTCCCAGCTTTGGAAGCCATTTAATTTCTATAAGCCAACCACTTCAAGATAATGCAGCCTTATTAAATATAGTGTTCATCCATCTCCATCAAGCACAGACAAGCAGTATTTAAGATATGGCCTTCTCTGCTTATCACAGAATACAGAACTACCTCTGCTCTACATATATGAACTACTACATGGCAGCCTTGGAGACCTGTTATTTTTGCCAGCTTTGTTTTGACCACTTACACTGATACTCTTTTTTTTAAATAAGTCTTTGGTTTGGCTTTATTTCAAAAATTGAAGAGCACTTTTGTAAATCAAAGTTTCCTACTACTTTTTATTCCCTTCACAGTTTCAGTTTTCTTTGACCTAGTATAGCAAGATGACTAATGGGGGCTGAAGACACCAGCTTGGGGAATGCTATCCCAGAATAGTTCCTTGTGCTTTTCTATTTATAGCTCACACCATCTAATTAAAATATTAATTTAAAGCTGCATCTATGACTACATATTCCCCAATATTACGGAAGATTTTCACTCAAGTGGATCCATTTGTTTATTTTTACGTCACTTGAGCACCATTAGGACCATATTGACCTTTCACATGCCTTAGAGTCCTTGGTGTTAGAACAGCCCAGCCTTGGAAAGACCTTATCAAAACATCCTTGCTGTGCAGTCTAGGCACATTCCAGTCCAACACCANAGGCACCACTAGGCTGGGGAGTTTTGTCTACAGCATTTGCCATAATAAATGTACACAAAAGAACAACTACTAAGAATGTGATTGCCCAAGGAATTCTTTACTGATCCAAGAAAGTGAAACGAGATCTTGGCCAGCTACTTCTTGTATGGAGACACTTTTGTATTACTGCCAAGCTTTTGGGGTTTATTTTCAATTGGCCTATTAAAACAACAGTATATTTGTAAATAGGTTGGACAATGCTCCCAGTTTCTTCTCTGTTTACATTGCTTTAACAAATGCAATAATCCATTTCAGCTCAGTAAGAAACTATTATCCTTCTTATGATGCCCACCACCCACATTGTGTTTTATGTAGTAAAATGCTTAACACAACCCTGGAGGTCTAATGGAGGATCCTACAAGATGGTCTTCCTGAGTAAGAGACTACTGGTAGTTTTTACTATTAATGGAATTCTAGTAGTGTTACTATTTCCACGTCTCCACTAAGACAATAATTGGAGTGGTTCTGGGGATAAACCAGTATCACTGTTTCTTCCAATATTTTTCTTCAGAAGGAAAGGAGAGGCACAAATATAACAAGCTTCCATACAGCAAAAGGTATTCTAACAGCATATGTATGCTGATATAATGGGTTTGACATGGTACACCTTAGACTGTCTGATAAGAAAAAACACTTATGTTAAAGATAAGTGGCTTAATCAAAAATATTCAGTGTACAGCTGAGGATCCTGGAGGACAAAAGCAAGGATTTCTGGCCACAGCCATACTTACCTGAGCCATCAGAGCCACCATTTCCAGAGCTAATTCCTTATTAACAGGAAACCTTCCACTGGCTATTTCATTGCTGACTTGGAAGGCCAGCAGCAGCCGCTCACGGTCTGTCTCGCCTTTGGCCTGGCTCCGAAAATACAGCCTAAGAAGTAGGGAGGATTGTGAAGGTAAAAATATATGTAACTAGAAGTAGAGAGGTGGTAACTTTAATCAAGGTTAGTAAAAATAAAAATGGGTTTTGTTTTTCCTGCCTTCTCCAAAGGGACTTTATGTATTGCAGAGGTACTGGACAGAGATTTGGAAGCAGAGGTACTTCCTTTGTGAGCAAGATCTGGGCAAGGAGGCGAAAAACATTCTTCCCAGCTTTGGAAGCCATTTAATTTCTATAAGCCAACCACTTCAAGATAATGCAGCCTTATTAAATATAGTGTTCATCCATCTCCATCAAGCACAGACAAGCAGTATTTAAGATATGGCCTTCTCTGCTTATCACAGAATACAGAACTACCTCTGCTCTACATATATGAACTACTACATGGCAGCCTTGGAGACCTGTTATTTTTGCCAGCTTTGTTTTGACCACTTACACTGATACTCTTTTTTTTAAATAAGTCTTTGGTTTGGCTTTATTTCAAAAATTGAAGAGCACTTTTGTAAATCAAAGTTTCCTACTACTTTTTATTCCCTTCACAGTTTCAGTTTTCTTTGACCTAGTATAGCAAGATGACTAATGGGGGCTGAAGACACCAGCTTGGGGAATGCTATCCCAGAATAGTTCCTTGTGCTTTTCTATTTATAGCTCACACCATCTAATTAAAATATTAATTTAAAGCTGCATCTATGACTACATATTCCCCAATATTACGGAAGATTTTCACTCAAGTGGATCCATTTGTTTATTTTTACGTCACTTGAGCACCATTAGGACCATATTGACCTTTCACATGCCTTAGAGTCCTTGGTGTTAGAACAGCCCAGCCTTGGAAAGACCTTATCAAAACATCCTTGCTGTGCAGTCTAGGCACATTCCAGTCCAACACCATAATACTGCTAAGTTTCAGTCCTGAATGAATACTGCCTTCTGGGTCAAAAGCAGTAACTTCTGCTTCCACCTCTGCTATACCAACTAAAAAAGTTAAATTTATTTCACCATTACAGTCAACAAAATCTTCATACATTTAATACAGAACTTTAACTCTTTTTGGTTTTGGGGTGGCCTTTGTTTTCCCTGCAAAGAGAATTCACATGTGGAAAGCTTTTCCTTGTTCTCATAAGCAGCTCTCCATTCACTGTAATTCAGAATCCTGTCTGTGTTATAAATTATGGACATGTTCCAGTTTTTTATTTAGATCTTTGTCTCTTATTTCCCTTTTCTATCACCTCTCATCATCTAACTTCTAGCATTTCTTTCTTTATAAACTCTGGGCACTGCTACTACATGTCTCTTCTACCACTCATGCTGTTCAGAACATTGTTCCAGTATCTTTTTAATCTTTGTGATTCTTCACGTAGTTGCAAGTTTCAGCATATTCATTTTCAGTGGTGCTTTTTTTCCCCCTAGGTTTCTCTTCTCACCTAACATGCATTTATTTTATGTTTTAGGATCTAGGCGAACAAAATTGTGCCAAGTATATCTTATTGTATATCTTTTTACCTCTAGGCCTCTTTTACACATACAGCACACATATACAAGTCATCACATCTCATGTAGGATTTGAACACATCTTAGATAAAATAGTTTTGGCACTAACAGTACTAAAAATTATAAGTATATGCAGTTTAGAAATGTTTAATTAACAGTAGTTAATTTAGTTTAATTAATGTTTAATTAACAATAGTGAGACCAAATAATGAAGAACTGTACCTATTCTTATAGGTCAACTTCACAATTCTTGTGCCACCTTCATATTTCCCAGGATGCAATTCTTTTAAGGCTTGTTCCCATTTAGAAATTACATCACATATCTTAAAAAAAATATCATGGAGAGAGGAGACACAAACTAAGATGAAGTGCATAGTCATTGCTTGAGGGAAAAGTGAGTGAAAAACATATTGTGGAACACAGAAGATAAAGAACCAGACTGGATCAGTACAAACACATCTATAAGTGACATAATTTAATTTTTTTCTATTATACAATATGTAAAAATTAAAGCCTTCCAACTGAAAACTCCATCTCTAATCCACAGGGGAACATGTGCAAGCAAATTCTAGTCTGGTAGCAACTCTGTGGCTGTGTCTATGTTAGCAAGTACCAAAGCCCAGGAGCAGATTTGCACAGTGACCCAACTGTTTGTAAGACTATGCCCACACTATTGGAATTGCAAAGGGTTTTCTTCTGGACTGGCTTCAGTCTTATCAAATGGCCTGAAAGCCCACTGCTATGTTGGGTCACATCTTCCAATTCATGTTTCACATAAAAAGAATCCATTTCATGCTAAGGCTGCTCCTTAATGTGAATCAAAGCATTGTTAATATGAATGACTGGTAGGTTTGCTTCAGAAGTGCTCTTCTGAGCCAAACTGAAGCACTAATGTACCCTCTGCAGAGCAGCTGTCTACATGCATGGCTAAACCAAACCCTTAGGTGTGAACCTCCAAACCTTGGGGACATTTGGTCTTAGATGCCAACTTTGTAACTCAGACATTTTAGTAGTATCATGGTTAATTTATTTGTTTCCATTCAGCTTCTTATATCCTTTTACAATAAAAGACACTACTTCTCTTTTGATAGCATCTTGATAAGAGGAATGTGAACATAAGAAGCCACACGAAATACATAACCAGATATCCTAATCCTCTCTTAGGAAGCCACTGAGGTTGACTGGGCAAATAAATAATAACCAGCTAACCAGTGAAAGTGATGCCTTTGATTTTCTCGGGCTCATTCATTTGCTCTAATATCTCTCCAAATAGAGATTTTATTACCAGTAAAGCTCCAGATTTTTTCACCTATGTCAAGATGTGGACATGAATTTCGTAATTTGCCACCATTAGATCAGTTTATTGCAGTTTCCTCTTCAAACCATCTAAAAGTTATCTTCTCCCTCCATTGAACAAGATGAAATTTTATGCTGTGTAAAACTGAATTTCCCTTTCTCTTGATCTGAGGCACTCCTCTCTTTCTAAAGGAAAAGGGTACTCAGCAGAGCTTTCTCCCCTAAGCACACTTATCAAGAATGAAAGCCTGAGTTATTTAGAGATAGCAGGCACATAATCCAATAAATGGTACTTATACAGACATGCCAAGAGACTCACAGCCTAACGTAAATATGTCTCAATTAGGAGTATCACATTTGATGCCAGTTGTGATATCTGCTCATGCTAGCTAGCTCAGTCATGTTTTAATTTTGTAATAAAAATGAAACTTTAATACGTCCTTAAATCTGAGTAGAAGACTTTTTAGAGATTGACCAATTTATCACCTACTAAAACAGAACATGCTTTGTCTTAACTAGTATCTCAGACTAGATCGAACTAATTATAGAATCACAGACTCATTTAGTTTGTACAAGATTTTTCAGATCATTGAGTCCAACCATTAATCCAGCACAGCCAAGTTCACCCCTAACCATGTCCATAAACATGACATCTATACATCTTTTAAATACCTTCAGGGATGGTGACTCCACCACCTCCCTAGACAGCCTGTTCCAGGGCTTGACAAAGTTTTTGATGATGAAATTTTTACTAATGTCCAATCTAAACCTCCCATGATGCAACTTGAGGCCATTTCCTCTTGTTCTATTGCCTGTTACTTGGTAGAAGAGACAGACCCACATCTCGCTTCAACCTCCTTTCACTTAGTGGGAGAGAACTGTAAGGTCTCCCCTCAGCCTCCTTTTCTCCAGGTTAAACCACCCCAGTTCCCTCAGCTGTTCCTCATAAGACTTGTTTTCTAGACCCTTCCTCATCTTCATCGTCCTTCTTTGGACATGCTCCACACCCTCAATGTCTTTCCTGTAGAGAGGGTGAAAAATGAAGCCAGTATTCAAGGTGCAGCCTCACCAGTGCTGAGTACAGTGTGACAATCACTGCCATAGATCTGCTGGCCACACTAGTCCTTATACAAGCCAGGATGCCATTGACTTTCTTGGCCATCTGGCACACTGCTGGATCATGTTCAGCCAAATGTTGACAAACACCTTTAGGTCCCTTTCCACCAGGCAGCCTTCCAAACACTCTTCCCAACACTGTAGTGTTGCTTGGGGCTGTTGTGACAAGTGCTGGAATCAGTATCTCATCTCTGAATACTAATGTAGATAGACAATACTCAACTGTGTTTGATTTTACTGCATTAAGAAAATATTATTAGCCATTTAGCAGCTCTTCAAGGATGTGTGCTGAATGTAGTAGAGGGGAAAAAAAACCAAAAACAAACCCACTTTCATATTGCCCTGCAGACAATGTTCCAAGTTCCTGCCAGAAGGATCATCTGTAAACAGAGAAAATCCCATGTGGGATGGTTTCTTCATTCCTGTTTCCTGGTTGAGTCGCTGGATGAATTCATCAACTGTTGAGGAACCATCAAACCCTACCACCTGCAATGAGAGAGGAGTTAATTGAGGATAACTTTCAAGAACCATAAAATTGATGGGTATAGCACCAACTAATGAAGCCTGGTTTCCTACAGAGTGGCATCTCTCGGATTGACTGACAGCTCCAGTGACAGCACTTGCACTTTTTGTCCCTTCACATTGTATTCTTTGTCATACTGAAAGACTTAGGACAGCTTTCCCTTTTCTCCAGCTACCTATTTTTCCTAAGACTTGCAGAGCTGGGACTGATTCCTTTCATTTCCTTATAAAAATGGCAGGGAAGAGAAATACTGTCTAGCTCCCAATACCTGATACATATAAGCAACATGGTGCCAACCACCCACCCACATAAAGGAGGCAGGCTATGGTTCAGTCCTCTACAGACAAGAAGAAAGGCAACTGTGGTAGCTCACCTGGTAGGTTCCATTCATGAAGTGCACTGGGATGCTGAAGGGGAGGGAGTGGTGGTAGGGATTTCTCAGCAGGATGGACACAATCTCCATCCGGGAGGGTTTGGCTTCCCGCTCACCAGTTTGCACAGTGCGGTCGACTGATCTCTGGCAGTAGATGGCATACTTGCCTATTTCACTCCTAGGCAAAAAGGTAGAGATGAGCCACAAACATGCTTTAAATCCCATGTCCTCTTCCATTTTCCATGCCATGACAAAGTATTCCTCCCTCAGGTAAAGATCCATCTCTGTGCAGATACCCTAGTTCAACTCAACAGACTTAACAGCTCAGGTGAAAAGCTACAACAGAAACTTCAGCTCCAAGGATCTATAAAATTAAAGTAGAAAATTGTTTCTCTGGGAAGCTGAAGAGCATTCCCTGCTCCTAGATGGACTAGACATAGTATAGCAATATCCTCTTCTGTACCCTGTTGCCATCACAGTATCCATTAAAACAATAACATTTTATCCAAAAACTCTCTCTCATGCCTGTGAATTTCGTTACTATAATGTCAAGTCCTGATTAGTGAATTAAAACTTATTAGTAGTACTTGTCTCACAGGATTATTTAAACTGTTTACCAATCTACATGGTAGATTAGTAGATACGAATTATAAATTTACGTGTACTAATCCTATCTGCCAATCAAGAGACTCAATAGACCCAAAGCAGGCTCAGATTTCTTAATAGTTCCATATGACCAATATAAATCAGTTTGTCTGCTGAAGAGAGTGCTCCACTGAACAGCACCAAAAGGATATAAACATCTCAGGCAGTCAGCCTCACCTCCATCCCTGGAAAGGTGATGGAACAGCTTGTCCTTGCCACCATCTCTAAGCATCTGGAGGAAAGGAGGCTTATCACAAGCAGTCAACATGGAATCCGTAAGGGGAAGTCATGCTTGACTAATCTGATAGCCTTTTATGATTATATAAGCAGATGGATGGATTAGGGAATGACAATGGATTTGGTATTCCTTTATTTTAGCAAGGCTTTTGATACTGTCTCCCATGAGAACCTCACAGCCAAGCTTAAGAAGTGAGAATTGAGTGATTGTGCAGTGAGGTGGATTGGGAACCAGATGAAGGACAGAGCCCAGAGAGTTGTGGTCAGTGGAGCAAAGTCTGGCTGGAAGCCTGTGACTAGTGGCGTCCCCCAAGGGTCAGTGCTGGGTCCAGTATTATTCAGTATGTTAATCAGTGACCTGGATGAAGGGATAGAGAGCACCCTCAGCAAGTTTGCTGATGACACCAAACTGGGAGGAGTGGCTGACACAGCAGCAGGCTGTGCTGCCATCCAGAGAGACCTGGACAGGCTGGAGAGCTGGGCAGGGAGAAATGTAATGCAATTTAACAAGAGTAAGTGTAGAGTCCTTCATCTGAGGAGGAACAACCTCATGTATCAGTACAGGCTGGGGGATGATCTGTAGGAGAGCAGCTCTGGAGAAAGAGACGTGGGGGTCCTGGTGGACAGGGGGATGACCACAAGCCAACAATGCACCCCTGAAGCCAAGAAGGCTAATGGCATCCTGGGATGCATTAGGAAGAGTGTGGTCAAGGGAGGTTCTTCTCCCCAACTAATCTGTAAGGCCCCATCTGGAATACTGTGTCCAGTTTTGGGCACCCCAGTTCAAGAGGGACAAAGAGTTACTGGAGAGAGTCCAGCGCAGGGCTACCAAGATGCTGAAGGGAGTAGACTTAGGGGGGGACCTCATCAATGTCTAGAAATATGTTAAAGAAGGGTGTAGGGAGGACAGAGCCAGTCTTCTCAATGTCATCCGATTACAGGATAAATGGCAATGGGAGCAAGTTGGAGCACAGGAGGTTTAGGGTCAACACAAGGAAAAACTTTTTCACAGTGAGGGTGACAGAGCTCTGGAATGGTCTGCCAATGGAGACTGTGGAGTCTCCTTCTCTGGAGACATTCAAGACCTGCCTGGATCTGTTCCTGGGTGACTTGGTCTAGGTGATCCTGCTCTGGCAGGGGGGTTGGACTAGATGACCTTCTAGGTCCCTTCCAATCCCTAACATTCTGTGATTCTGTGATCTCTAAAGCCAGGCAGCAAGAGTCAATTACACCTTCTGTTAAAAAAAAGTTAAAGAATGCATATACTGAGTAAGTTCTGAAATGGAAGGATTTCTATGGATTTATAACCATGCTATCACTTTGCAGGGGACATTAATTCCATTCAAGATATTTTCTGGATCTCAGTACACTATTAAATCTCCAGTTAAATCCTAAATCCTGGCAAGGAACACAGCAGTCAGGAGTTCTGGCTTTTCAATGGAGTGATATATTGCTCACCTCCCCACTAATGTGCTTGGACAATTCTCAAATAGAGAGTCTTCAACAAGAGGCTGTCGTGTTGGCTTCTAAATGCTCCTGAGCCCTGTGACTTCTAACCTAGAACAGTGTCCTCCATTTCTTCCTCTCTCAGAGATTGGATATGTACTCTAAGGTCATCTTTAATGAAAAACAGTACCTAGAATAAAGATTTAGTGTAAATTTAGGGTGTATGCATTATGCAGTGTAAACATTCCAATGTCTTCTTTGCTGTTTGAAACAAGGAAAGTTTTTGACCTGTGCTAGATTATATTATATGGTCCTACTCTGGCAGAGGGGTTGGACTTGAAGATCTCCAGGGTCCCTTCCAACCCCTGACATCCTGTGACCCTGTGATTTAACTGGTCAAGAAACAGCAACTGCTCTAAACCTACATCTGAACTACAGATAAATATAAGCAGTTTGACATAATTTTTAGCCCTAATAATTGTTTTCATAGCTGGACTGTATAAATACACTTCCTCTTCAATTCTGCTTAAAGGTTATTTCTTGATTGAAGTACTTTTGGGATAAGAACCTGGCAGATTATCCACATAGTAATGCTTTAAACTGATGCATTAAATCTGTTTCATGTAGTCCTGCAAGGCCTTACAAAATTCAATAGACCCTAACAGTAGAGCAGCTCCACTACTAAATTAACAGGCCAGATTGGGAGTTGGTCATGTCCAAGTTTGAAGAGATTGCTTCTAGTACTAGTCACAAGATCCCTAATGTGTTGCCTTAGCCTGTGAGAGACTGAATGTCAGGCAGTGCCCAGTATCTCTATTTCTGCTTCTGAGTGACAGCTTATAAGAAAATAATAATAAAAACATGATAGGAGTACACAGATTTTCTTTACAATGCCAAAATACATTTAGCTTGAATTGAAAAGCAGACTTAGGCTGAGTGTTTGAAATGAAACCACTTTTACCTATATCTTAGCAACAGTATATTGTTGCAACAGACAACTAGACATCTCTAGCAGTGACCTCCCCACCAAGGACAAAGTTAGATATGCTGAAGAGATCACCATGGAAACGGAGCACAGCACGAACACTGAAGAACATCTTATTGCTGATACAGTAGATCTTGCACTATTTCTTATAGGGGAAAACTACCAAAGTAACTTTCTTACATTTTCTCAGTACTAGATTATATTTCAGGTTTGTTATGTTTTCCTTTTTATGGTTCCCTGAAATGTTCTCTGCCTCGCTTTTGTTCTATCAGTATGCCTGCTAACTTGATAGCAGAATGTAATAATCTAAAAGTCTTACATCCAGTAATTACTTTGGTCTATTTTTCTGTCAACAAAAGTAAGCAGATGCATCAGGAAAAAAAACCCCATCCCTATGTAGCTCCAGTTAAAACTTTTTGCAGATATTTTGCTAGTATAGGTTGCCCTGTTTTGTGAACTACCTTAATATAAGTGACAAATTAATGTGAATGAGTGAAGGGGGACAGCTTGATACCACAGGAAACCTTCTGTCCCTTCCCTCAACTTATTTTTGCAGATGTGAGTTACATAATTGTTCCCATCTTTACCCATTGTGAATGCAAAAGGCAATCAGTTCAGCAGAAGGAAATGCTGTTGTAGCCTTTACCTGGGGTCTGCATGTCGCTGCAAGTGCTGCTTGATGTACCACAGGAAGTGATGTTGAGGCAGGAATAGGGGAGCACACAAAGCCAGGAGCTGCCAGCACTATGAACATAAAACTAAACATGATTCTTGTTCTGTATTTGCCTGTCCTCTGTCATAGAAAACTGCAACCAAAATGTTGGATGGTAAGTAGGGCTTTGGGGATTGACCAGTTGTGGACATGTAGTTCAAGATCCTTCAAAGGTAAGCAATAGCCAGAGGACAGACTGCTCTTCAATATCTCAACCTGGACTCTAAGAAGAGGGGCTCTAAATGATTGGCCACTTTTGAAAAATTTTACTAATGTAACCAGACCTGAGTGAACAATTAAGAGTTAATAGTTTTTTTCCTATTTGTAATTGCAAATCATAACAAAGAATCTAATGATTAATGTTGTTACACATGAGACTCATTCTTCAACCAGATATTATTTTCTCATTTGAGCTGGGAATATTATAATTGAGTATGTATATTAATGATGTAATTTATTGATTTATTATATAGTAATATTCATTATTTGCCTGCTGTTGATTAACTAAAATGGAAAATAAAATTAATACTATGTGACAATTATAGCTGGCCAACACAAGCTATGCATTTTGATTCTGAATATGGTCTGAATAGACTGCTTGCAACTGGTAAATGGTTAAATTCAAACTAAAATTTATTTTGGAAGTAGTTACTTTTTCCATGTTTTAATTTTCACACCAATACTGAGATTCTCCTTCCTCCAGCACAACTTCAACAGTTGCACAGTTTTGTAAGAATCAGTCCCATTACTAATTATTATATTTAATTCCATGTTTTTAAAGTATTTGCAGAGTGTAAGTGACAAAAGACAAACTCACCTGAATAACTGAGTGGTTCTGGGGTTGTCGGCAGCTGGTCTGTTTAACGAGTTGACAATAAATTTCATTCTGCAGCTCAGTATGTGTCAAGCAGACCTGCAGTGCTGTCTGGGCAAGAGACACGTGGTAATCTATAGAGGGTGCCTCCACAGGGACATTGATGAACAGCTGACAGGACTGTAAAAGGGTGGAAGTTAGTCAATGCCATAAATCCAGTGACTCTTTTCTGGTACTTTCCAGACCAGGTTCCCCAGATATGTTACAAACAATTCATGAATTCTTCTAAATAACCCTGAGAGAAGGGAGAAGAAGAAATGCTTAATTCCTATCCCTCCCTCTTTAGCTTTGACAACTAGAAAATTCACACAACCTCCTCCAGCCTGAGGAGCTCAGGAGTCAGCAAGAGAGCTGTGGGAAAAACATGCTTCCTGCCTTCCATGCCCATGCTTTACCTTGCTAAGGCTGCCAGTCTTACTGCTGATCTTACGCCTTTAGAGAGCAAGAATGAAATCTCTAGTGGTTTTGCTATTGGTCTTACTGACACAACTGAGTTTGCCAGTAAATTACTTCTGTTTCCTTCAATCCAACTACTGGAAAGAGGAATATTAGCTTAATTTTGAAGTGTAAAGACTGAGAGGCATTGTTCCTAAACCACATTCTCTATAAAGGAAAACTTAAAACTTTCAAAGTAGTAGTAACACTGAACATCCAGCTGTCCTATTGTAATTAAATGAGCCAGCAGGCCTCTGTAAGGCAACCAATGGCAACAGTACATCATGCTGTGATGAACAAGATGAAACAATGTTCTTGTCCCAACAACAGAGCAAGAAAACTGAGAAGTATGCAAACACCCCTTTTAAATACCTTGAAAAGCTTCAGAGCTTCAGTCTGTAGAGCCTCTGAGGGCAGAGTGGTGAGGGATGTATGCAGCCCATCTTTACTGTAGCACAACATAGGATGTTTCCACAGAGGAGAATCTGAAGTAGCAGATGTCAGAAATACCCAGTGTCAGAAACAGAATAAAGTTCACATTGAAAATTAACCTTGCTGAAATGGCAAAGCACCTGAGGAAGCAGCACTACACTGGGCCACATTAATCTTCAGTGCCACTGCACTGATATCAGCTAACTCCATGAACAAGGAGTCACCAGCAGCAGAAAGTATCGCCATCCTCAATCTTGTTATGTCAGAGCTTCTCATCAGCTGTATTCTGGTGAGAAACTGATCAGCTGTGTGTTCAAGCAGGAGGCAAACTCTGCCAGGGAAGCCACCTGGAATGTGGGTCTTGGTTAGTGCAAGCCTCTATTCAACAGTAAGCAAGGTTCACATATAGGTCTAGGAATATATCAGCATGCAAGAAAAGAGCATCAAGTCCGAATGCAAGTGTGGATACAACGTTTGAGAACATGCTGTATGGACACAGGAGGAACAAATGAGCATGGATATATGTGAGGGTTTATACATGCAGACAGAGGAAAAGATAGGAAGGCAAAGGTGTGTGAGTGCATTTAGAGGAGAGAGAACACATTTGTATGGTCAAGATTCCCAGGAAAGGAAAACTAGGACCAAGAGTAACAGGACAAATTAAAACTCTAGTTCTTTATTTTAATTTGAATTAATTTTACAGATT
Source organism: Ceyx cyanopectus (assembly GCA_013401355.1). Classification (NCBI taxonomy): domain Eukaryota; kingdom Metazoa; phylum Chordata; class Aves; order Coraciiformes; family Alcedinidae; genus Ceyx; species Ceyx cyanopectus. The sequence goes on from VYZU01059057.1 coordinate 62,097, forward strand.
GTCCTGGTTTGGGTGA
>VYZU01059060.1:0-17192 GCA_013401355.1 Ceyx cyanopectus
GCCAGACCCTCTCCCCCACTCCTCTAGCAACTCCAGGCCACTCAAAGCCACCCACTTTTTCCCAAGCCAATTTAGGGAAGAGCATTAACTTGTCCAGAAGGGACTTTCATCCAGTTCTCCTTGGACAGTCACCAGATGGAGAGTGAAAGGGAAGGATCACAGATAAGGCTCCTCAGGCAAATAAGCTGCTAATACAGAAATATTTCTATTTTAATATACTACAATTATCCTAAACTGAGTTTTACACTCCTCCAAATCCTCCCATCTCAGCAATGAAAAAGCACCACAACTATGTTTATCCAAAGGTTCCTGGGAAAGTGACAAACATGATCTACAGCAGTGGGAAATAAAGCCTTAAATCTATTTCCAGAAAGCCTGCTCATAGCTGCAGGAGAAACTGCCATCAGCTCTGACCTCCCCACCTCATGTTACCACCCCTTTGACACCTTCCCTTCCTGAAGTTTCCTTTTAAGCACAACCTGCAGACCAAAGTGCCCTGAAATTTAATTAGTAGCTTTCTAAACCAAGCTAAAACCCACAGCCTTTTTTTTTTCTTTTTTTTTTGTGTGTGTCTTTGCTCTCTCCCATAAAATTTCTTTATGTAGCCTGAGAAACTTTACAGCAGGGATGAAACTACTTCCATCTCTCCACCCCTTGAGCATGGAGATGCCTTCGTTTCCCTCCTGGGTTCTCTCACCCCTCCAAGGAATATTCTTCTCCCAGTGCATTACTTGGGGTTCAGAGTGAGGTGCACCCTTCAGAGCCAGCCACGGCTCTGCCCATTCTAGAGGATCCAACAGCAAAAGAGCCGAGAAGCATGGAAAGGAGGCTTGTGGAGCTCTCTCCTCCCCCAGTCCCTCGCTGAGGAGAGAAAAATCTTTCTTGGAAACCCCCAGTGCTCCAACAGGAAAGGCTGAAAAACGAGTATCACGGCCCGACTGGGATGCTGAAGCCGAGCGGATCCTTTCACAGGCGGCTGCGAGGCTTGTCAGGGGCCATGATGGATTACTGTCATCTGGCAGCAGCAGGATTAATGATCCACGGGTCAGAGGGGAGAATTCCAGAGGGAAAGGTCAGCAGCCGGGGGCACGGCGTAAGACTTGTTGCCTTTTGATGGCAAACTCATTTTACTGTACTCTCCAGCCTCCCGATTCCACCGCTGGACCGACTGTGCCTCGCTCCACTCCAGAGGGAGAGGCAGATTCCTGCCTTCTCCCTTCCTAAAGGGCTTCTCTCTTCAGTGTAACCCCAGCTACCTCAGGCCAAAGAGGGGGACACAAGGGGGCTGTTTCCCCTGGAAAAGGGATGATACAGTTGCTGAGCGTGGGAGACCTTGGGAACACCTAAGGCAGGCAAACTCTGGAAGGAGAAAGTGGGATGATCCCACAGGCTCCAGGGTTGTAGGGAGCAACAGCTGTAAGTCCAATTCAGACTGCTGGAATAAAGAGCTTCCCCAGAGGAAGCCTGACTGTAGCTATAAACATCTCTGCCCTTCAAGGGAAATAAGCAGCCCCCTCTGCCAAGCTGTTCCACCCCCTTCAAAAGCCTCTTCTGTTGAGGGCAGACGTAACAGAAGCCTAAAGGGCTTATAGAGAGAGGCTTGAATGTCCCCTATGTCCCTGTGCTGGGGAGGCAAAAGGAGCAACTGTTTGATTTTCATCCTTCAAGAGCTATTTAAGAGGGGACTGAGGGAGCTCTAAACCCCAGATCATCTTCGAATCACCATTTTCACATCTCTTGGTGCTGAGCCATCAGCACACACAGGCTCTGCTCCACTCAGTGCTGGGGCTCAGCCTTTTCAGTGTGTGAACTGGAACTAAGCTTTGGACCAACATCTTCCTCACCCATCCAAGCACACTGCCCAAGTGGCTTTTTTTTTCTCCCCCCTCTCCTCCTCATCCTTAGCCAGATATCCCAGTTAGACCTAAATCTGAAGATGCAGACTGATATTAAATAAGGGAAAAAACTACCCCAAGACTGTCCTTAGAGAAAAACCTCTCTCTTTTTGCAGGGATTTGCTTGACTTTGCAAGTTTTCCATGATGGAGATCCCCTGCCAAGGGCCAGTCTCTCCTCCTCTGAGCCATGCCCACTGCAGGGCCTTCCCCACCAGCCAGTGGTCTAAGCCATGACTTGTCCTCCATGCACCAGACAAAGAGCAGTTAATTATCCCCAGCCTGCAGCACTACTTTTTCAATCACCTCCCAGGTTCCCCCCCTCCCTTTTATCCAATTTACTTTCAGAAGTGTCCATCTTTTCTTAAGGAGCAAAGGGAGGTGAGAATCACAAACATTTACTCCACAGAGCAACCAAGTACACTAAAGAAAAAAAAATTGGTCTAAAAGGGGCATTTTTAAGCCATGAACTGTACAGGTGAGGAAAGAGCTGCTCATTCCACCCCTTCTGCTCTAAATATGTTCAGAAAGAATATCTAACAGCCAAAAGGAACATGTTTTCCACAGTAGTTGGAAAGAAACTGGAGTCAAATCTTGAAGGGAGAAGCAATGAGCACAAAGCTGCCTGTTCAGCCAGCCCAGCTCCTTCACCTGATTCAGTCTGAGCCTGTCCCGAGCCCTCACTCAACATTCAAATCCAAAGCAAAGCAACACAGAAGGGAAACCACCTCTCCCCTTTTCCTCCCTGGCTGTGCCACCACTGATCTAATCTCTCCCCGTGCAGGGGCACTTCCACAGCAGGCACTCTCACCTCTCAACAGGACTGTCACCATCTGATCCCCCTGCCTGCACACCATTAGCCACTCCTATCAAAGCAGGAGCCAAGGATACAGGGTAATTAATCACCCTCTATTTGACAGGAGGCCCACACTCCTTATCTGCACCCCTTGAAACACCATCAGTTTCTGCTTCCCCTCCTCAAGGAGGGAGGTTGACAGCAGCCCCTTATCTGATTGCAGCTGCTGAGCCAGAGGCAGCCTAACTGGCAACCAGTGCCCTGCTTGTAGTAGCCAAGGCTCCTGCACTTCACAAGGTGCTTCTCACCCCCCAAAACACTGATCCACAGGGAGATCTTCTCTCTTGTGCCCAGAGCTCAACCCCAGCCCACTTGTTTGGGTCTGATATTTGCTATTGTCTTCACCAGATGCTGAACCCAACTGGTTGGTAGAACTTCCATATGTACATCTGAACCAAGCAGAGAAACTTCTTCTCCAGGCAAAGAAAGGTACAAATACAGAAGGGATTTGAGTCTTTGAGATGCTGGAGGAAAAAAGTGTCAATTTAAGATCTCTATTTTTAGAGGAAGGGAGGAAAAAACCATCTGACTCCCCCCAGCCAGGAAGGAGCACTGGGCATTGAGTTCCTCAGAGCAGACTGGGATTGGCTGAATCAGCTACAGAAAGGTTTGTGCACAGCAACAACAGCCCATCACATCTCATTAATTTCTTTTACACCCTGTCCAGTGCCAACTCTGTTCATAAAGAGACATTTAAGCTGCTCAAACATTCTTCACACAGGCTAAATTGAAAACAAAATCTTCTGTAAGCCAGAACTAAGGGAACTCCCCACACTTATTCTCCCATTAATTATACCTGCAGCTTCCAAGATGATTTTTCTTTGGAGCTAAAGCAACATTCATCCTAGCCCACCATTTTCCAGCTGTTTAAAACCAAGGGATATTCATTATTTGACCTAAATTGGGTATTATACCAGAAAAGAATTATTAAGTCTTAGCAAAGAGAAACTTCCAGGCTTTTTCCAAACTGGAGAGAAAAACAACTCTCATGTCTCTCTGCAATGAAAATTTTGGTGTATGAAAAACCAGAGGGGGAGAATGTTTGGTGGGTTTTTACAGGCAAGACCTGCTGATAATTACTAAATTACTGCACACGTTGCAAACTGGTCCGGCTAAACATCCCCAAACTCTCAAGTTTTGTCTCTGCTGGAGACTTTAGTGACCTGGCACCTTGAGCAAGACATTCCTTGCAAGAGTTATTGTGGATGCTGTAGAGCACCCCTGCCTCAGGTACAGGGCTCTGCATCCCCAGAGTAGCTGGATTCAGGTTGTTTAATGATCCTGAGAATTTTGCTTTGCATCTGGTTTTATTGTAGCAACACAAGTGCATTCTCTGCCTCCTGTTCTGTAAGGCTCAAGCTGCTTAGAGAATACAGAGGAATGTCAACCAGAAGACCAGTTTCCCCCTCCATAACATAAGGAAAACTCATTCTTTCCATTCTTTCTAATAATATAAAGCAAAAAACTAAACTACTGCACTGCACACCATTTTTTTTCCCAAGTCTAAGTCAGGACAGTTGCCCAAAGAGGTTCTTTAAAGGTGGCAGGGATGTGGCCAAGTACAAATCCAAGAGTCTAACAGGGCAAAGGTTAATTTGGACCCTCCAGAGGAGTATCCTGCAGCTCCAAGGGAGAATGTTCTGTCCAGTGCAGAACACCACCTGCTATTCAGGGAGGTATTTGCAGAGGATGCTGAGGATTTCTGGCTATCAATGTCTCATTCACCCAACTACAGTGCTTAATTCAGATTCAAAACTATCTCTGGAGGATCAAAGGGAGCAACCTGCAACAATCAGTAGCAGGATGAAGGATATTCCTTGAGCAAACATTTCATAAAGGCCACTTGGGCTGTAGATAAAAGAAGCCATCAGTAAATGCTTTTGTCAATAGCCTGGCTTGGTTGTATTTCCACATCTAAAAGCTACAGCCAGAGCACACAACAGCAGGAAAACATTAAAACCACACACTTCAGACTGACAAAGCCCCTTCTATGTCTATCCACATAAAACCTCAGAATGGTCAAGCCATCTGGGAAAACCAAGGTCAGGCAGAAACCTTGAACAAAATTAGCAGAGCTGCACAATTGGGAGCCATCTGATGAGGTCTTCACAAAGGCAGCACTTGGGAGTGACTAGAACAGCTTCCCTGGAAAGGCAGCCCTTCCTACCACCACCCCAGAGCACCCAGTTAGATCTCCCTCCCCCAGCAAACCTTTGCTCTGGAGGAATGTCTCAACATAAGCGCTGTTGATCCTTCCAGGGGATCAAACAGTCCCACTGCTCCAACTCCCTCCTGAGCAGCACTGCTGGAATACAATCAGCTCAGTTACTGGGGGTTCCTCAGTGGCTAGAAAGCTGATGCCACTGACAGGTCTTTGCTATCTTGAGACAAAACTCATCATCCTTGTCTCCTCTCTCACACATACACAATAGGTGGAGACAATTTAGCTTCAGGGTACAGTCACAGGGTGAAAAAAAAATACAAATCAGGAGATGTCCTCCCCTTGTTGTGCATAGATTGGACAATAGGAACAATTTCTTACCCACAAGGGTTGTCCAGACCTGGTCCAGGCTGCCCAGGGCACTGGATCCCCTCCATGATCCCTGGAGGGGTTTCCAAGCTGTGGTGCTGAGGGACATGGTTAGTGGTGCCCTGGCAGAGCTGTGTGAATGGTTGGACTCCATGAGATTAAATGTGTCTTCCAACCCAAAGCATTCTGTGATTTTTATCTCTACCATGAGGCCTGAGCCAAGCAAATGAACTTGCCCATCTGGCTGCCTACACTTCTGTAATACAATTCTTGTCAGGAATACTAAATACAAGATTACCACGAGTGATTTTAATGGGTGCAGCTCTAGCCTGGGCACTTGGAAAACTTGCCTCCTCAGGAGCAGGCAGAACAAATCCAGCCTCTGTGCTTCCAGGGCACCTCACTCCACAGTGCACCAGCACAGAACCCTCAGCCCTTGCCCTTGAAGCTGCACTGAACCACAAACCTGTGCCCAGATCAGCTCCTGAGAAACCAGCCTTCAAGATACCAAGGTTCAACTTGTCAGGAGACAGCAGAGCAGCCACTGCTGAAGCTGCTTATTCCTGCTGAGCCCAGGGACAAGACAACCTTTGGTTTGAGCTGAGAAAGGGAAGGTGGAAGAGGTAACAGCAAATGAGCTGTGTTATCTCATCCCCATCGAGCTGGTCCCACACACGACTTGTCCTCTTCAGCTGGTTTCTCCTTCCTCTGCCATCTGCCCCTTCAATCACAGCCATGGTGGGACCCATTCCCCTCAGTCCAGAGGAGGAATAAAACCCCCAACAAAGGAAGAGTTACAGCTTTCCTCTCATCTCCCCCCTCCCATCCTTATTGCCACTGAAGGGCCATTTTATCACTTGCAGCTGCAGTCATTCAGTGACAACCCGCTGTGCTCAGAGGCAGATGAGACCCCTCACATTTGATCTGCATTAAGCCTGTTTCATGGCTTCACATTTCTAGGTACATTCCTAACAGCAGCACCAACCACCACATCTTTTCATCCCTCCAACTCCTCAGTAGCTCCTGGGAAATCTTGTCATTTATCTTTCCCCCTGGGCTTTTTTTGGGGGGCTGGTTTTTTTTTTCCCTTTGGTTCAGTGTCAATTTGTGCCCCAAATCCATCAGCCACAAACAAGGGCCAGCACTTCTCCATCTCCTCCTGGACAACAAATCCCCATCTTTACAGCAGCAATGTTTATTAACAGAGCTGCTTTCCATTCCCTGCAGACACGAGGTGCAAATTAAACAGCTTTTCACACATACCAGCTAAGAAACCAAGGGCCCTTGGTTACATCCATCTTTGAGGGGGCTCTTTCAGAACGTGGCAGCTGTTCAGCCTTGTTTGGTTTTAGATGCTCCTTTAGCAAGGGGAGGAGAAATGAAAGCCTGAATGGTATCATCCTATGGTAATTTTGCTGTAGAAGCTTCCCTGGCTTTTGAAGGACAAGACAGAGGGGCAAATCCATCTGCTCAGCAGAAAGTCAAACCCCTGCTGGAGATACAGATCCCAGTGCAGGGCCAAACATTTCCAGGCCCTCTGTCAGTTCCTGGCATCTCTCCCCAGTGGGTACTGGGCTCTTAGATTTCATTTGCAGCTTTCTAGCAAGCAAGAAAACAAGGGAGTCTTCAGAAAACAAATACACTTGGAAATACCCAGATGATTAAAAGCTCAAGTCCTACAGCAACCAGCTGGTGACCAGCTCAGCCCCTGCACCAGGAACATGTCAATTATAAATAATTAAAAGGTAATAGGAAGGAGACACTGAAGTATTAAGCAGATTTCTCTCTAGCTATCTGGAGGTTTCTATTGCTGCCAATCACACCCTTCAGATTATTGTCTCATGTGTCAGTCATCCCAGCCCTTACATCAACATGGGAGCTCAGGTTAACATTTGACAGCAAACTAATTAAGCCTCTGCACACAGAAGCCAAAAACACCAGCAAAAAACAACTGGCACACCACTGCTGGTGATGCTCTGGCAGCTCCCCCTCCAAATAAGCACAGCCTGGCTTGTCTGCTCCAGCACTAAAGCCACGAGGGAGCAGAGCAAAGGGTGTTTTTTACATCAGCAGACAATTTGGGAACCAGTGAAAAGGTTTGTAGTGTAATTTAGCTTTTTTTTTTGGTCTGAATTATCTCTGCTGGAAGAGTCTGTCCAGCCTGGCAGACTGGGAGGGGTAAAGTGCACAGCAAAGGATTTATCAGCCATGTTCACATGTGAGTTTTATGCAGTACCATATATATACATATATATACGGTTTTATTACAGTTACCTTGCAATAAGGGAACTGAACTCTGGTAAAGGGACAGAAAGAGACTTTTGTGACATCCCAGCTACTTCACACAAGCCTCACCACTCTCACAGTGAGGAACAACACAAGCTGCTGACACCACAGGGAGAACAGGAGAAACTCTGAGCCAAGTGGCACATGACTTCATTATAAAAATAAATCCTTGGGGAACAGGGTTTCTTGGGCTCTTTAGCACAAGGACAATTAGGAGGGTAAAGAAACAGTGTCTGTGAAAAGAAGTTACAGGGCAGAGAAGTTTTTTTCCCTCCTGAGCTCCTTATCTCCCAAGGCAAATATCTCGTCTTGCCCCTGCTCTTCCACCTGATCTGCAAGTTCAAGGGATGGGGTTGCCCTTTCAAACTCTGGAGGGAGGAATTCAAATGGCAGCAGCATCTCCCCCTGCCCCAGTGAATTCAAACACTCACCCCTCTTCTGCATGAAGATGAAGAGGTCATCCAGGAATTCTTTCCTTTCAGGGTCACTGTCCAGTTCGTAGAGCTGGGAAGGGTGGAAAATAAAAATGAAGGCACAATCCACAATGTGACAACAGATCAAGGATCACTACTGGCTTCTCCCAGTAGGTATTGTGGTGTTTGTACTGGAGGGGTGGGAAGCAAAGAGGTCAAACAAGGGAGGGTTGCTGAGCACTTTAGGGACAAGGCTGCAGTGCCAGTTTGAGGTCCTTGCTCAGCCCCTCAGTAACTGGTCCAGGCACAGCAGAGCCTGGCACCCTGAAGGGAACAGGACTGAACTCAGTTAGCAGCTCTGCTACAGAGCAGGGGATGGAACCACCTGAAAGCAAAAGGCAGCCAAACTAAGCTGGAAAGCAAGAGGAGACAAGCAAAAGGAAGGTGGCAGCAGTTCAGGGCTGATGAGTGTTCCCTGCCTTTGAGGCATCAGACAGGTAAAGTTCTCTGCAGCTTCTCCAGCATCATAATTCCCTCTTCAGGGACTGTCAAGTGAAACTCCAAGTGCCTTGGAGGAAGAGGTGAAAAGGCAGAGCTTTCCTGTAACTACTAATGCTCAGCAGGAAAGGCTCCTCTAAAATAAACCCCAAAGCTTCAAAAATGCCAAAAACCAATTTGCTGCAGAAATCATTTCACCAAAAGGTTTAAAAACCCCAAGAATTGGAAAGTTCCACAGCAGCTTATTCCCAAGGAGAGGCCCTGTGTGCTAGTGTTACCCACTGATGCTTCAAGAGGGACAGGCATGAGTGTCACCTTACAACAGAAAAATCTAATTTGCACCTATCATGAGGCCTCTGAGGCCACAAAAGGGCAGGTGGAAAAGGCTGAAAGTTGGTCTCACACCAAGATAAAGAAGGATCTGTAACAGGACAGCAAATAACAAGAATTTGATTCCTTTTCTCTTGACTCCTGCATCCCTCCAGAGAATTTGGTTTTTATTCTTGTGGAGCAGCTCAACAGAAAAAGATTTGTTGGGAAATGTGTATTCCAGGCTCTCCAAAGGTGCTGCTACTTGGGACTCAGGCAGTCTGAAAGCAGCAGGGCTGTTGGGGGCTCATTTCCTGGGAAGCTCTGCCCTTTCTCACACCAGAAGCTCTGGGAAGAAAAGGCAGCAATGTGTTTGCAGAGCAATTAGCTGGAGCCTTTCAGAAAGGGGCAGAAAATGAATTCCTCAGGCTGATGTGACACACTGCTGCCAAATTCAGATCTGTGACTGCAGGGTCAAGAAATGAAATACTCTTCCTCTGGCTGGAGAAAGTCTTGACTAAGATTCTGAACCCCAAAAGTCTGGTTAAGTCTTCATTTAAACTATACCCCAGTCACCACAGGCAGGAAAATAACCCAAGAAAATAGCAGCTCAGCAGGCAGAGGGCTGTAGGAAAAAGCAGTTTTCTTACAGATGGACTGTAGAAGAATAGTGAGAGGTCCACAGAGCAGCGGAATTCCCCCCAGGTTACCCCCCCTTCCCCCCAAATCCCCATGATTCAGACTGACCTTGGCAAAGTCTCGGGAAATTTCTCTTCCTCTGCATCCATCACCTTCCTCACTCCAGGTCACGCTGCCATTCTAGGGGAGAGAGAAAGGGACAGGTGAGTGGCTCACCAGGGAAAGGCTTTGTGGACAGCTCCAGAAAGCTTGGAAAAATGTGCATTTTTGGGGGCACAAACACATGCAGAAGCAGCTGCTGGCTTAGAGCAAAAGGACTAGAAGGACAGGGAGATGTTTGGATTCATTACAATCCACCTTCCTCCCCAGAGCCCCTAGTGAAAGGTGCAGGTGGGACTCAGGTATCTTCCTTTCTTGTGGCCAGGTGACACCAAACACACTTGGCAATGCCCTTCTGTCCTCCCAGTTTGCCTCCAGAGCCAAAATGAAAGAGGAAAATAATCCCACTGGAAAGCTTTCTGCCAAGCCAGGTGCCTTCCTCCTGGAAGCTCCTGAATGGGGATTTTCCCTACAGAAATGGAAAGCTCAGCTTTGCTGGATTAAGGTTCATTCTTCTTTGGCATTAAAAGGATTACTGTAGTTGGGCCTATTCCACTTCCATCATCCCAAAATGATCAGGAAACCAGCAGAGGCAGCCTCTGGCTGTATGGCAGGGCCAAGAGCAGAAGAAAGATCCTGAAATATGTTCAAGCATCTTGATAAAAGTTCATAAAGCTCCAGTGTACCAAGTGCTCCAGAGCCAGTCGAGGGAAGAAAAAGAGCCAAATCCACCAGGAAAAGGTCACTTGGACTACCCTGTCCTGATAAACACATGGCATCCTGCTGCAAAAAGAGAAGAACTGGGGATAGCAAGACTTTTCCTCACAAAAGAGAGGTGATCCAATGTCTGAAATCTTGGGAGTCATCTGGTTGTGACACATACATTGAATTAGAAAGACGAATAGCTCTTGTCAGGGCCAGGCAAAGCTACATTTCCCCCTTGAACAACCCACTGCAGTGAGCTGCCCTAATGCCTGCTGATTTAGTTTGAGCCAGTAATTCCTGATGGAAAGTCAATTATCCAGTGAGTCCCATCAACTGAAAGATATTTAATGGAGGATTATTGCCACTTCTGTTATGTCAGCTGTTTATTACAGCAGATCAATTCCCAGCCCTCTCTAGGAAGAGATCTGAAGACCAGTTTTGTCCACAGGAGGATTCATCTGGGTGTCCTTTGCTAGCAGAGATTAAAAACAGGGCTTGTGCTGAGGTTTTTTTGCTAATTACAGTAACATCCAGCTGCTCCTAAACCCCCTCTCTGCCTGTGAACTCAACAAAGCTATGGGAACAGTCAGAGTAAGGGACAGCCCCTGCAGANTCCCCATGATTCAGACTGACCTTGGCAAAGTCTCGGGAAATTTCTCTTCCTCTGCATCCATCACCTTCCTCACTCCAGGTCACGCTGCCATTCTAGGGGAGAGAGAAAGGGACAGGTGAGTGGCTCACCAGGGAAAGGCTTTGTGGACAACTCCAGAAAGCTTGGAAAAATGTGCATTTTTGGGGGCACAAACACATGCAGAAGCAGCTGCTGGCTTAGAGCAAAAGGACTAGAAGGACAGGGAGATGTTTGGATTCATTACAATCCACCTTCCTCCCCAGAGTCCCTAGTGAAAGGTGCAGGTGGGACCCAGGTATCTTCCTTTCTTGTGGCCAGGTGACACCAAACACACTTGGCAATGCCCTTCTGTCCTCCCAGTTTGCCTCCAGAGCCAAAATGAAAGAGGAAAATAATCCCACTGGAAAGCTTTCTGCCAAGCCAGGTGCCTTCCTCCTGGAAGCTCCTGAATGGGGATTTTCCCTACAGAAATGGAAAGCTCAGCTTTGCTGGATTAAGGTTCATTCTTCTTTGGCATTAAAAGGATTACTGTAGTTGGGCCTATTCCACTTCCATCATCCCAAAATGATCAGGAAACCAGCAGAGGCAGCCTCTGGCTGTATGGCAGGGCCAAGAGCAGAAGAAAGATCCTGAAATATGTTCAAGCATCTTGATAAAAGTTCATAAAGCTCCAGTGTACCAAGTGCTCCAGAGCCAGTCGAGGGAAGAAAAAGAGCCAAATCCACCAGGAAAAGGTCACTTGGACTACCCTGTCCTGATAAACACATGGCATCCTGCTGCAAAAAGAGAAGAACTGGGGATAGCAAGACTTTTCCTCACAAAAGAGAGGTGATCCAATGTCTGAAATCTTGGGAGTCATCTGGTTGTGACACATACATTGAATTAGAAAGACGAATAGCTCTTGTCAGGGCCAGGCAAAGCTACATTTCCCCCTTGAACAACCCACTGCAGTGAGCTGCCCTAATGCCTGCTGATTTAGTTTGAGCCAGTAATTCCTGATGGAAAGTCAATTATCCAGTGAGTCCCATCAACTGAAAGATATTTAATGGAGGATTATTGCCACTTCTGTTATGTCAGCTGTTTATTACAGCAGATCAATTCCCAGCCCTCTCTAGGAAGAGATCTGAAGACCAGTTTTGTCCACAGGAGGATTCATCTGGGTGTCCTTTGCTAGCAGAGATTAAAAACAGGGCTTGTGCTGAGGTTTTTTTGCTAATTACAGTAACATCCAGCTGCTCCTAAACCCCCTCTCTGCCTGTGAACTCAACAAAGCTATGGGAACAGTCAGAGTAAGGGACAGCCCCTGCAGAAAACAGCAGCTCTTTACCATCCTCAACCTCCCACCCTTGAGACAAGGTGGTTTGTAGAGGCCTTGAGCCACCCTCTTCCCCAAGGCTGTATGTGGCTATAAGCCCAGAGGGGAAACCAGCAGCTCCTGCTGTTAAACCCAGTGCTCCCAGAAACAAACCATTTGCTTTCACAGGGAATTCTGGTCATGCTGAGAGCTTATTCCGCTACATTTGAGGTCAGGAAAGAGAAGAGGGCTTAGAGGAGACAATCCTCTGCTGCCAGTGGGTTTGAACTTGGTAGAATTTCCAGGAACAAAACTTCCCATGGTGGTAAAGACTCTTTAGAAGCTCTTTGCACTTGTTCCTTTTGAAGCAAAAGGGCAATTCCAAAAGAATGACAAGATTAAGGATTGCTACAAAGAAAAAAAACCAGATTATTTGCCCCCTTCTTGCTCTGCTTCCACCCTGAGACACTCAGGAGCACAGAAATAATGCTCCCCAACACCTGGCTAGTGAAAAGGAGCTTAAAGCTCACCCAAGCCACCGGGGGGTTTGCCATATGTCCAGAAAATTGGCAGACATGGAATCACCTGGCATGACACGGAGTGATCCGAGGTGAGAGCCAGGGGAGGGCATTAGCACTTCCTCCTGCTCTAGCTGGAAAAGTTTAAAGCTGGTCAGCACTGCTCCATCTTCAGCTAGGAGAGAGGACAGGGGACCCCCAGACACCCCAGTGGCCTGTGGTACTGGAACAACACACAGGGATACTGGTCAGGTTTGCTCTGGGTAGCAAAATCTCAGGGCTGGCTTGAAATGTCAGCTCAGCAGCCAGGGAATACAGGGAATAAAGCCTTATTTATTCAGAGGACAGAGTCCAAGCAGCAGCAGGCACTTTCCCAGGCCTCAGCTTTGTGATCTTGAGGGTTTATTCCACTCACCAAACCCTTTTGGTCTGTGCTGTGGCTACAACCAGAAATACCAACAGCAGGGCCAGGTAAATCAATAAAGAGCCCCAAAAAGCTACTGAAGCAAGAGGTGCTCCTTGTATAGAATAAACTATGTTTTGCACAGCCAGAGAGCTCAGCAGGAGCTTTGGTATCGAGCTTCCTTTCCATTCCTCCTAGGAAAACAAAGTTCCCCTATGCTGAGAAGCCTCCCTATAAACAGCAGGAACCTGAGAAATCAATATATCCTCACAAGTCATTAAAAGACCTTTGTATAAAGTCAGGCAATAGTAGCAGGAAGGAAAAAACACTGTTCAGAGAGGCAGGTTGTTCTCTGGGGAAGAGTCCTGCCTTTCCCTCCACCCGTTCCTACCAAGGGGATTTGCTGATGCTTGACAAACAGCCCTTCTGTTACCACGGGCAAGGATTGATTTGGCTTCTTGCAGGGATAAAAAAAAAAGAGGTGGGAAAAATGGCACAGGCTTTGCTCAAGCCTCTCAGTGTTGGGAAGAGAGCTGGTCATCTTCAGAGGCTGCTGGCAAGGCCAGGGCACCTTCCCCACACCAACCACACCATCACCACCCCCTCCCCAGGAGGCTGCAGGCCTGGCTTCAGAGGCAATTATATCTGCAGCTATTTTAGGATTACTCCCTAACCACCTGGAATATCTTATTAGAGGGAAGCTCAGATGTCCAGAGCAATTTTGGTTTCCAATCCCACATTCAAAAGCCAGAGTTAACCCTGAGTTGCCAAGGAGGCAGCAGAGGAGGTGACAAACTGCTTCCCAGCTCCATCCGGGCCATTCTTTGGAGGACAAAAAGCTTGTAAACAAGCAGCCTCAGCCCTTTCCCTGCAGGAGCCCTAATCTCTCCACTATCAGCACCTCACACCTCTGTCCTTCCAAGACACTAAAAGAATCAAAACTGTGCTGAAAAGAACCCAAACAGTGAAGTCTGAAGGCAAACAGCAGCTGCTCGTCCTCTCCTCCAGCCATGCCTGCACAAACCACAGGCAACATATAAACAGGGACCTGGAGGAGAAATTCCAAATGCTCCTTTCCCAGCTCATTCCCTTCTCCACTCCTCCCAGTTTCATCCAAGTGTTTGAGAGAGGCTCAGCCAAAGTTTAGATTACAAAGTTGTATTCAAACAGTAAATCTCTGAGCTGGAGAGAACCTGCTAAAGCTTTAAGATGTAAAAGACAAGAAGGGGGAAAAAAAGAAATCTCCAAATGATTCTGCATCTCCCCTACTGCAGACCTGACAGGTTTTAGGCCAAGAAATCTCCTGAAATACCCACTTAGGCACCAGGCTAAACGTGGCAGTGTTAAAACAAGCCCCTCCCCATGGGTTAACTGAAAGCAGGGAGTCAATGCAAAGGTACAGGGGCAGCAATTTCAGGATTATCAGAGAATCCACAGAAATTCCTTTTGTGGGTAGAGTTAAGCCTTAGGAAGTGAAACAGATGCTATTATAAAGAAAACTGTTGTACTACAAAACGCTGATAAGATCAGGACTAACTGCCCTGAGCTGCAAGTTCTCAAGCGGGGAGAAGTTGAGTTATAATTACACAGTGCACGGGCTGCCTGGCAAAACTCTGCTGAAAATGGAATAAAAACCCCCTTCCCCTTCAGTATCTCTAATACCAGAGCTCAGTTTAATCACCACGAGCTTCAGAGATGGGGTTTGAAATCATTTTAGTGATTGCACAAAGAGCAGGGAAGATGAGGGAAAAAAGGGAAAGAATGGACTGAAGCTAACAGATTAATTGCCTTTTTTATTATTATTATTACTAAGTTTCTTTTGTGCTCTCCATGTCTGCAGCAGGCACAAGATTCCTTGCAAAACAGGAATCTGCTTCTTTCTCCTTAAGGAAAAATCAGACTCATTTATGACTGACTCATTTTCACCAATACTTAACAGAATTAACCAAAATGTTAAGCACAAGGTTTGTTCAGTGCTAGATGGCTGAGGGAAGAGAAATTCAAGTCTGATTCACCCTGAAGGGAGAAAAGCAGGAGAGTAAGAACGCACATTCAAGCTCTTTCCATATCTCCAGCATTAGCTCCAGTCTCTAGCAATTGGCACTGAAAGAGACGAGCTGCAACTACTCCTGAAGATAAATTTAGCACAGAAATAAAACCTAAAACAGGCTGGGATTTTCCTCAGGATAGAAACAAGCTCCTCTCTCTGCTCCTTGGCTCTGCCTCCAGGTACAGCACAGTCACTGGGGTATGACACAGCCCAAGTGGAACCTGGGGAATTGCCTCCTGAGATGAAGATCTGGGGAATTCTCTGGTGTCTGTCTCTCCTCTCCCATATGTTATACTTCAAATCATACCTTGGTAGGAGCACCAAGTGAGGGGCTATGTCAGAAAAACTATCACAGGGACAGGACTTCACTTCAACACAAACTTAACCCATGAATGTAGAGAGAAGCAGCAACTGGCAATTTAAGAACCAAAGATCTGTTCTTTATGGAAAAAAAGCTTTCAGTGAAAGAGAAACCAAACAATCAAATCAGCTATTAAGGAAGAATTCTCCTCCCACTACATCATAACAACCCAAATATCCAGTGACCCACATAAGGAATTAAAAATTAAACCCTTGAATCAGGCCCTGGAGACCTGAAGTGTTCAGGAGGCAACAAATGCACCATGTGAAATGCAACCTTTTTATTCCTGGGACCTTCACACACACCCCCCACCCCGGATTAATGAGCATCTCCTGAGCAGTACCTCAATCCACACACCACTTGAGGCACATACTTAAGGTTATGGAATCTCAGCCACTCATTCCTAGACCCTAGAGCAAAAGCAAAGTAATTATTTAAAGCTGACTTAGCTCAATAAACACCGTGACCTTTGTCTCAGTTGAGGTCAGGATTTTTCAGGTGATCTCTGAGAGTTCCAACACAAGCCAACCCCCAAAAAACACCAGCACCAACCACTCTCTGAAGTCCAACAGCTGCTTCAGGCAGACTTACCTCACTGTACCAGCTGATGCCTCAACACCTTGGCTTTATTTTACCATCCCACAGAGGCAAGCATGGATTAGCAGGCGTGCTGGAGCAGCAGCCTGGCAAACTCACTCATGATTCTGCTGCACGACACCAGCCTGGAGTGGAAAAGGAGCAAGAGCAGCAGCCACGCTCCTGCCTTTCCTCCCTGGCCCTCCCTGGTAACCAGAGCCATGGCCAAGCAATGCAGGGTGAGAATCCACACCCAACCAGCTGCTAAAAAGCAACGTGGAATTAAAACCTCATTTTTCTTCCGAGGCGGGCGGGTCCAAAGCAGCCTTTCCAGGAGCGGCGATGGATTCGGGCAAGTCGTGGAGTCAGAGAGCCCAGGGCAGCCTTCCCCACCCCTCCCTGCTTCTTTTTGGGCTTGCAACTCCCCGACAAGAGCCTCCACTCCCTTGTTGTTTTGTGCTGACAGGATTCCCACCGCCCCTGTGTCATAAGCTGAGGCAGCTCTTTTGTCTGCCGGCTTGTTCTACAATTATTTACTTGGCCGGCCGGGACCCAACAGAATGAGGCTGCTCCTCACTGGGTGTTTCCACCTTCCCGCCGTCATCCCACCACCTACCTTTCAGGGAATCTTTACACTTTTTAAGAAACAGTTTTCTCCAAGGGTATCACTTGGAGAAGAACCAGCCACTCTCCAAAGAGGAAACAGAAGCGACTCCTGCCCACCCGCCCCCTTCCAGAAGCAACAGCCATTCCGCATACCACAGATGCTCCCGAGCCACACTTGCTGGAAGCAGTGTGCACTGACTGGTTTTCAGCCTCCATCTCAACAGGAGCTGAGAAAAAAGGCAATTTCAGGAGTCATTTGAAAAACAAAATGCAGGTATTTCTGCATTTCGGCCTGCTTTGGGGTTTTTTTTTCAGCTCAACACGAGGATTTTAGACAAAGGCAAAAAGCAAAAGCCCATTTATCTTTAAAGCAGCCTTGGAAATGAAGTATTTCAGGCAGGGCACGTGCCAGGGCATCGTGCTACCTTTTAGCACACAGAACTTCGTGGCCAGCTCACAACTGTGCACACATTGCTGTCACATTAACAATTCTTGCCTGCTCCCCCCCCCCCCCCCCCCCCCCC
>VYZU01059089.1:5460-31044 GCA_013401355.1 Ceyx cyanopectus
CTGCCCACGACCACCAGGCTACAATGCGCAGGCGCAAGGAGGAGGGGAGATATGATAATGATTTCTCGGAAATAATTATGATATCCACACCTTTTCCTGGGACTAATTATACTATACCCACCCCAGGGAATGAATATGCATGTAATGGCTTATAAAAGAGCTGTAAATATCCAGGGGTGCATGCATGTTAGGAGGAGTTATCCCCCATGCATCCGGCGCCGCAAATAAAAAATCACTGCTACTTGATAATTGGCTAATAGTCCATTTTTCCGGGAATCAGCCAGATTGTAAAACCTCTCTGTGAAGTCTCAAAAGAAAAACAGTTGTGGTCAGAGATCCTGAACCCCCTGAACAGGCTTTTGAACAGATCCAACAAGGCACTGTACATGCAGTAGCCATTGGGCCATTCCAGGACTTGAGGATACAAAGGCTTCGAGGCTAGCTACTGAAAAAAAAATCTTAGCAGCATATGAAGGAGTTAGAAGGAGTTAGGGGTAGCTGTGGCTCACTGAAGGGCCTGCAAAGCCTGCATAGGTTTACTCTGCATTCTAGAAAGTACCTGGGCTATGATAAAAGGTTATTTGGTTTACTTGAAAGCAGGTTGTCTGGGATGCTGTTGTCATGTGTCAACAATTTGAGCTTATTCCTTTTGACATCTGAGTTTCTAGAAATGGAGCTGCCTTTTTCTTTTTTTTCCCCTCTTAAAAAATAAATTTCCCAAACATGCAGATGTAAAGGTTGGTATTCTGTGAGCAAACACAATTCTGCTAAAATGGCCCAAGTTTGAGCTACATTCAAATGGATTCTCTAAGCTTTCTCTTCAGGCTGAATTTGAAGAAGGGGATCTAAAAGAAACAGATGCAGCCAGGTTATTTGCATTATTTGGTGAGAGAGAAAAAGGCTAATTTCTGACCTGGCTTTGTTGTTTGAAATAGAGTGCTTTGTATCCACTGAGAACTTGGCCTGTTATGGTGAAAGGTAAAACACAGGCTTAAGCTCTTGAAATATTTCAGAAATATTTTCCTTTCCCTATTCAATTTGCTTGCAACCAGCTGTTTTTCCATAAAAATCAACTCAGCTGTGAAAAGCTGTCTTTCTATAACACACTTCTCTCTGTAGCCTAAGTATTATCTCGGCATTTTTATATTGTATAGTATATTGAAGACCAAATGAACAGCAGCCAAGAAATAAAAATATGAACAATGTATTGTGACTAATGAAACTTACCTGTAATGCCTGATCAACAGTATGGTAGCAGGAGTTGTTGAGAGAGAAGAAGTGGGTTTCAGATTTTGTGCTTCACTGGAATGGGAAGGGAAAACACTGTTTAAATTCCTTTTTTTCTTTACTTTCTTGTCATCTAACAGTGTGGAAGACAGTTGGCATCTGTGAGTTGAATTTTTAACCTAGACACTTGGAGTTGGTGTTCAGGGTTTTGAGTCATAATTTGCACATTTTATGAAATACTGTTAGTCATACTACCTGTAATGAAAATATTTCAGATACAGTGGTATAATTGTTCTCTGCTCAGGCTGCCCTTTTATGCTCTTTGCAAAATGATGATGAAATGCCAGTGTTTTTTCTTGGTTATAGTGGGAATAAGTGAGTGCTGTGCAGTAAGGTACTGAGGCTTGGATTATGTTGCCATCTCCCACAGTGATCTCCAGATCCTGTCCTAGATGATCCCACTAAAATGCTGGGATGGATACAAAATACAGGTCATGAGGGCTGGTCTGGAGAGCTGGCAGCTAAATGTGCTGGTTTAGGCACTCTGTAAGGCACAGGTAAGATATTCATAAGACCCACTTCATCGAATTGCTTTGGTGTTTGCTGAAATTTGAGCTCTATCTGCTATGGGTCAAAACTAGGTTAAAGCCAATAGTGTTTTTAAGTGCCAATTCCAAGGAATTTCAGAATATCCTTAAACTGGTGCAGATGTCATTGTGAACAGAGCAACTTTTCCAAATTCTAAGTGAATTTTGATACTGTCTCCCATGGGATTCTCACAGCCAAGCTTGAGAAGTGTGGGTTTAGTTATGGTGTAATAAGGTGGATTGGGAAGTGGTTGAAGAATAGATCTCAGAGAGTTGTGGTCAGTGGAGCGGAGTCTGGCTGGAGGCCTGTGACTAGTGGAGTCCCCCAAGGGTCAGTGCTGGGTCCAGTATTATTCAATATATTCATCAATGACCTGGATGAGGGGGTAGAGAGCACCCTCAGCAAGTTTGCTGATGACACCAAACTGGGAGGAGTGGCTGACACAGCAGCAGGCTGTGCTGCCATCCAGAGAGACCTGGACAGGCTGGAGAGCTGGGCAGGGAGAAATTTAATGCAATTTAATAAGAGCAAGTGTAAGGTGCTGCATCTGGGGCACAACAACTCCATGTATCAGTACAGGCTGGGGGCTGATGTACTAGAGAGCAGCTCTGGAGAAAGAGACCTGGGGGTCCTGGTGGACAGGGGGATGACCATGAGCCAACAATGTGCCCTCGTGGCCAAGAAGGCCAATGGCATCCTGGGATGCATTAAGAGAAGTGTGGCCAGTAGGTCAAGAGAGGTTCTCCTCCCCCTCTACTCTGCACTGGTGAGACCCCACCTTGAGTACTGTGTCCAGTTTTGGACACCCCAGTTCAAAAAAGATAGAGATTTGCTGGAGAGAGTCCAACGCAGGGCCACCAAGATGATTAGGGGAGTGGAGCATCTCCCTTATGAGGAGAGGCTGAGAGAGTTGGGGCTCTTTAGCCTGGAGAAGAGGAGACTGAGGGGAGACCTCATTAATGTTTATAAATATGTTAAGGGTGAGTGTAGAGAGGATGGAGCCAGACTTTTCTCAATGTCGTCCAATGACAGGACGAGGGGCAATGGGTGCAAGTTGGAGCACAAGAGGTTTAGGCTTAACACAAGGAAGAACTTTTTCTCAGTGAGGGTGCCAGAGCTCTGGAACAGGCTGCCCAGGGGGGTTGTGGAGTCTCCATCTCTGGAGACACTTAAGACCCGCCTGGATCTGTTCCTGAGTGACTTGGTCTAGGTGATCCTGCTCAGGCAGGGGGGTTGGACTAGATGATCTTCTAGGTCCCTTCCAGCCCCTAATTTCTGTGATTCTGTGATTCTGTGATTCTGTGATTCTGTGAAATAAGATTTAACAGGCAAAGAAATTTTATGAGTGATGACCCAAAATTCAGAGTCTAAGTGATGCAGCCAAGAGTTTATTTCATGATATAGTCTTTTTTAAACTACTTGATGACAACTGCTTAGAGTCAAAGAAATCCCTTTGTACATGTCAACATGTAGCATGTAGGAGCCATTTTGTCCTTCTATGGTCAGTAAATATCAGCTGATTTTTCTTTCTTAGGAAGAGCAAAAGCAGTAGGGGTTTCATCACAATGTGCTGTCTGGCTTTCTATAGCTTATCTAAGGTTGAGAAAATATGATGAAGACCTGAGTGTTCTATGGGAAATGTAATGCTGTAGTGGGCTAGAATCTCCCAAATCAACACATCTGACACACAGACCTCTTCTGTAGTGGTCAGGAACTGTTTAGCTCTCTGTGAAGAATAATGGTTTCTCTTTCACAAATTCAATCTTATGTAAGAGTTGTCACTGCAAAGATAAGTGAATTTTCTTCTTTTATTTAAAAAAACCCACAACAAACCCTTTAAAATTAGTCTGTATATAGAATCCCAGTGGAGGGTGAAGAAAGAGCTTTTAACCTCTTGAGCTGAGTGCCACACGGGAATTGCAATCAACGATCTCATCTAGCTAGGCTGAAGTAAGAATTGTGTATACTCAGTGCCTCACAAGGCTTTTGCTGGGAATTTATCCTTCCAGGATTGACTGGTGACTGTGCAAGCTGTACTTCTGAGACGACTGGTTTGCCCACACCCTGTGGGGCAGAGGCAGCTCTGGGAGCACTGACAAAAACCTGGTCCCAAGAGGAGTATGGCTTCCCCATCCAGAATCCATATGCTGTCAGCTCCACTGTGCTTTGGGTGTTCTCCAGGTTTTCTAAGCTTACTTCCCCTCCTGTTTCTTCCATACTTTGAGGTAAACCCTTGTTTTTATTGGCCTTGAAACGATTTTTTAAATGTTTTTAAAAAACCATAAAATCTATAAGAAAAACAAGGTGATGTTTGGGAGGCACAAAGGAAAGAGATAAAAATATGCATTTTTTTATTCTTCTCTACTTGAGAGATTTAAGGTAAAAGAAAACCAGCCGCAGAGAATTCATAGTTGGATATTTAAGACCAGAAATTATTAGATAGAAATGAAGCAGACAAAGATGATGGCTTAGCTGGCCAAGGGGTTGCTTAGCTTTTGGTACTTGGAAGTCTTGCAAGTGGGAAACTAAGAGAAGTGGGTAAGGGAGGAAGGTTTTGGAGGTGTGGTGTCTCTTGAATGCATTTTTAGTTAATTTTGGTTTCAAAGTTTTGAAGGCTGGGCATCCATACACAACTTAAATGCCAGTATTTTCTAGCTCTGCTGTAGAATGGCCTGAGGAGAGGGGTGGTGGTATATGAAGAATTCCTGACTACTTGTAACCCTGACTTCTGTCTTCCTTCTTCCGTGCTGGGACTAACTGTATATGAAGGCAAGAGAGAAAAAAATTGCTGCAGTGATGTGCAATAATCCAAGAAGTTATTGGCATGTATCAAGGAATGGGATGGTTAATGGAAATCCAAAATACTTTCATTGTTTAATCCCCAGCTCCACCTGCTTACCAGTACTGGAAGCAGGCAGCAATACTGTTTGCAGTAAAACTCCTATTGTCAGAGCCGAAATGATTTGTCATAGATTTGACTCTTCCCTCTCAGTTGAGATGATTTGGTCTCAAATCTAAGTAATGCTTAGAACTCTGATTCAATGCTTCCTTGCTGAGAAGACATTTGAAATAATATGATGAAACATAATTGTGCAATGTTGACTTTTTTTGTTGTTTTTTGTTTGTTTTTTGTCCAAACAGCACTATGCAATTTACAAGCAGATTTTAAACAAGTTTCTGTATAAATTAGGCCTCATAGAGCTGGGATTTGTTCCCCTTAATTTAATCTTTTCCTTAAATTAGAGATAGATTGAAGCAGTGATCACATCCTGGTTAAGTAACATGGAAGAGACCATGCCTGAAATGGAGAACTCTTTTAGTGGGGTTGCTGTTCTTTCAACTCCACTCTGCCCTTTAAAATGTATTAGTGTAGTTAGAGAAACACTAACACTGCTGATAAGAGCAGTCATGAACAGTCAGAAAATACCCTGCCACTCTATTTCATTTTTAAAAAAACAGGTTATATTTGAAGGTTCTTTAGTGCTAGAGACTGTATTCTTGGTCTCTCAAATGACAAACAGCACCCTTGGGCTGTTGCTGGTTTATGAAGTTTTATCTAATGATTTCATTGACGCTGAAATGGGTGTGCTCTGTCAATTCTGACAGGGTCTGAGCTGAGGAATATGTCCTAGTTGGCTGTGTAGGCTATGGCAGCACTGTTCAGTGTAGCCAAGAACTTCTTGTGGTGGTGCTTCAGAAAAAGGGTATCTGAATGAATGCTCAGGAAGGAGTTATTTTTTTTTTTACCTGAAAGGATTTTCATTGGAAGCAAAATTGCCTGAATGTATTTATGTGTTCATGTATCTGTTTTTAGGTGAAGTGCCTTGCCTCTCAGATGTCTGTGACTAGAAAATGTCTTCTTTTTCCTTGATGGCAAGAATAAGTTCTTAAAAAGAAAGGAAGGGAGGGCAGGGGAGAGGTCTGGCAGACTGTATTTAAAGTCCTGAAAGGTCCTCTGTTGTTAAGTTCTGCTGAAAAGCATTCATGGTAGCAAGAAGCAAAACATTTCTTGGTTTATTTAAGTATTTTGGGGGAGTTATGCTCAAGCCTTTCTGCTACCCAGTATTTGTTTAAATTGCTAAGATACCACGAAGAATCTTATTTTAGCAAAAATATTTTTAACTGTACAAATAGTTTATCCAGTAACAGTTGTAGTGATTTTTTTGAGATCTAATGGTAGTATCCTGGCCTTGCTTAGGGTGTTCAGAGAATGAAGCCATTCTTCAAGTCTTTTGTTCCAGAGAGTTGTCACCTGTTGTATTTCTGATTTTACTGAATTCTATTCTTGAGCTGATTCTTACATTGTGTTGTTTTCTACACAGAGGAAAAAAATGGCATCTAGGAAAAAGTAATATGCTTAGCTTTTTGTGCATACAATAATCACTGAAATACCCATTCTGCTCATGATAAAATAATGCCAAACCCTGCAAACAGGCTCTTTATTCACTCTTGGACAGCTCCTGAAGACTTAAACGTTCTCTGTCTTGGTGTTTTGTTAACCTTGTTTCTACAGTTCTAATTGGGTCACTGTAGACAGTTGGTGATGGTGTTATTAAATAAACTTCCAAAGATGCTGGCTAGTGATTTGGCTGATTAAATATGGATTAGATTCAGAATAAGCTGATAGATATTTTATTTTCTGACACGCTTAACTTTATGAAGATGTTATGTCACATTGTATCTTATCACATTATGTTAATTTAGCACTGTGTAGGCTTTTGATGTGATGTGCTTTAGCTCATTATAATGTTTCCCAACTTTAGAAAAGTTTGTTACCAAGAGGCACAAGCCTTGGCTCATTTGATGAAGCTATTACAGCCTAATGGAGTGGCAAAACAGATAAAATGCAGTGTGTGTGTGTGTGTGTGTGCATACACATATAGGTGTGCCTTCCTTTTAAAACTAGTAGCAGGAAAGGACTTTACACTCCCCATTAAGAAAGGTCAATGACTATTCCACTTTCCAGGCTGACCTTAGAAAGAGAGGTCAATCTTGCCAGACTTGTGCAGAGGTCAGGCAGGGTGTCTGAAGTAGAAAAGGCACCTCTTTCTTTTATTCATGTCTAAGGCAATCTATTCTGAGGTCCTCGGGGTGCATATTTTTGTTTGAGCATTGTCAGACAGAATTATTTTATATGAAATTGAGAGACATCTGCCAGGAGTTGCCTTTGGAGCCAATCCTTAGATTTAGGTAATATCCTTGTGTATGCACATTTAAAAAACAAACAAACCAACCACAATAATTTACATGACAGAAAAGGAGAATTAATTCACAGCATGAAGCAAGAACAATCCTTACTTTTGATTACAGTTTTACTGTCTGAATCTGTACCCAGCATGCTCTGGATCCTTCCTTTTAGTGTGCTGTGAGAAATCTCAAGGTGAAATTCATCTCCCTTCTTGTTACAGTATTGGCAAGAAGCAGAGGTGGGAGAAAGGCATTGTATTTAAAAAAAAAGAAGTCATTCTACCTTGAGTCTTTGTATGACCACAGCCCTCTCCCTCCAAAAAAATCCCCTGTCCTCTTGTGGTTTCTGCTGGGCTGATCTTCCCTGCTGAGGCAGGACCAGGCCTCTGGCAGTTGTGCTCCCACACACAGCAGTCTGTTTGGAGGTGCATGGATCAGATACAAACTGCAGAAGAACTCCTGCCATAAAAGAGCAGATCTGGGGAGGCAGTGCTCAGAAGCAAGTTGATTTTCCTGTGTGCTGGGATGGGCAGCACCATCACATGCAGCAATGAAGAGCAGGTCATGTCCTCAGGGGCAGATGCTCAGAAGCTGCAGGGCTGTAGCAAATAGACTGGGTGGAGCCCCCTGAGACTGCTGGCATCCCTGCAGGGATCCCCTGCTTATGGAATGCCTATGGAAAGGAAGGGAAGCATAACACTTATCTACCAAGTGGCAAGGTGAATATGCACAGGAGGCTTGTTTGCAAAGCAGCATCTGTGGAGCTTGGTGTGGGCTGACATTCTGAAAGCCTTTTCAGAGCAGAATCTCTTAGTGGGTGTTCCTTGTGTTTTGACACTTGTCACTTACTGGTAGGAAATAAACACTTCTTTTCCCTCTTGCCTGCTGGCCATGGGGTTATTAGGAGGGAAAAGCTATGCAAGTTGCAGAGAATATTCAAAAGTTTCCAGGTGAACAGAACTGCAGCGAAGGGAGAAAATGTTTTGCCCTCCAGAAGTGACCTGGATGTGCAATCAGCAGAGGTTCCTTTCTGTCAGAGAAAAGCAGTCAGGCAAGTGGCAGGAGTGTGTGTGTCTGCTGTGCCAAAAGCAGAGCTCTTGATCCGTGCCCACGTGAAAACACGGGATGTGTGGGAAGCACAGCTGAGCTGGGGAGCACTGGTGCTGAGCTGGGGAGCACTGGTGCTGAGCTGGGGAGCACTGGTGCTGAGCTGGGGAGCACTGGTGCTGAGCTGGGGATGGATGGAGGGAATCAGCCCAGCCAGGGAATGCTCCAGGCTGTGTGAGTGTGTGGGCTCTGAGAGCCATGTCTGGGATGTGCATGGATTTCCTGGCAGGCTTCCCAAAAAGGCTGTAAAAGCACCAGAAAATAGAACCCATTTACAAAAGAAACAGGTTTCTTTTTAAATGACTGTTCTCCACTATACCATAGACAGTTGAACACTGAGAGTAGAATTATTCCAGACATCTTCCATCCCTCTCCCTACCATGTTTGCTTCGCGTCCATCCTTTTGCTAATCCCAGGTATTTTCCTTTACCTCTTAGAGAAAATGACAGTAGAGACTGTTTGGCTGGCTTTTTCCTGCTCTTTTGCTGTCCTTTTCACTATGTTCATATCATTAATCTCTCCTTAACTTGATGGCTGTGAGACAGCTGAACGCAGAGAATACTCCAAGTGCATGATTAATGGCAAATTATCTGTCAACACAAGGAAGACTGGAGTCAATAGTAACCAGGGAAAAAAGAATCTGAAAGTCTCCAGGTAAACAGCAGTTATTTAGTGTTCAATTGCTGGTCAGTGCCAAAGGTAGCCAATGAAAGGTGACGTGAAAATTGCTGGCATATAAAGGGACTGAAATACAATTAATAGTAGCAATAGTTTTCAGTGTGAATTAGCAGTTACTCTTCTTTCTCTAAGCTATGTAGGGTTGAACCTTGAAAACTTATTGCACATGTTTTTGAGACAGCAATAAGTGGTAAAAATAAAATTTGAGGTAGATTTATAGTTCTTCATGAAATGCACCATTTGAAGAACATAACTCTAATGGTACAAGTTTGGCTTCTTGTTTTATGACCTTGCCTTCTACTGTGATATGTCCAATATCTTACACTTGATGCTTCCAGTGTGAGCCAGAAATCTGCTACAAAGAGAGGGCTGCTGAGACAGAGATTTCTCTTCTTTTACAGCATGCTTTATATGGTTTCTTTCCCTGCTTTTGTCACAATGCACACCCTGTGAGTGTTGTGCCAAAGAGTATGACTGAGTTGTTTAACCTTCACTCTAATTCCTGTCTTGTCAGGTTTTGGTTTTTATTGCTTCATATTTTTTGTCTTATTAATTAAATATATTTTCAAGCTTTTTGAAAAGAGCAGGGCTGGTCTTTTGTTCCAGTTTTGGACTGACTTTGCCTTGGATAGATGGTTTTTTTCTACTCTCCATACTTTGAAGCCTTTCATGCCTGAGGATCTCATTTTTAAGATGAAGAAACCAGGCCACTGAATGCCTTACAGTTAGGCTCAATTTTTATCTTTAATATTCTGTAGGAAGCCATAGTAGTGAGCAGGAATGTGTTGTGGAATTTTCAAAGGGCTGAAGGATGTCAGAAATGTTGGGTTTTGGAATAAAATAAGAAGTCACAGATGAGGCCAGATTGGTGTTCACTGAGAGGATGTTTCTGGTTTGTGCAAGTGCTGTCACTATTGGTTTTAAGTATTACTGTGTGGTGAGAGCTTAATGTGAACAGCAAGTCCAAGAGCTCCTTTTATCAACCAATGGGTATCACTGAAAAAAAAATTCATTATTGATGGCAATTTTTCCTTCTGCTCTCGGACACAGTGGATTTTTTGCACGTGGATTCAGCTTCTGTTAGCTAATCTTGACCGTGCTGTTAAGTGTCCTATTCATGTATGGTCATCAGGGCATGGCTCCCTGCTGGACTTACAGCCACTCCTGTCACACTTCATTCAGCTGCCAGCCTTTCATTAGCTTGTATGCAGCCTTCCTATTAACTTTAGTCAAAATGGTATTAATAACTAATTAATAAAGTAACGATTTGGCTGTGATCCATCTATTCTTATGGGGTTTTTTTCTTAAGAGAACCAATCCCACTTTTTGGAAGTGTGTTTTGAAGGATGAAAGAAAAGTTTCCTCTCCAAATCAGGCCTGAGCAGTTGTGACCAGCTAGAAGCTGAAAAGGCAGGCAGTAATTTTTTAGGCACACTCCCTGAGCTCCCAGGGCTGAGAGCCCAGGACCTTTCTGAGACAAAGGTGACCTCTTTGAATTTTTCCACTGTGGATTTTTCCAGTTCCTTTTTTGAACCACTGTACATCTAGAAACCTTTCCACAGTAGAACTATGTATTCTGGATATCATTTTATTCCTTATAATTTTACATGGCTCTTGGCTCTTGTTTTGAAAGAGAGTGAACAATCATTACATACATTGTCACAAAAGCTGCTCGTTTTAGCCATGGGGGTTGTTTTTTTTCTGAGTTCCAAAACTCTATGGCATATATGGTATAATTTTTATACTCCAGTCAATAAACACTATAAGTTCATATGTAAAAATGGAAAAAGAGCTTTCAGAAGATAGGAATGCTTAAGAGGTCCAGCTTGGGGCCCTTTATCTGCTGGGAACTGGGGCTGGGGAACAGCTCTGCAGGAATCTGCAGCTGGCCTGTGATACTAGTAATACTTGTGATACCATCTGCTGTGACCTCTATCTTGAGTGCTTCTGCTCCCAGCATCTTGGCTAATGGCTTCAGGATTGGGTTTGATTATTGGCTATTAGAGATACAAAAATAGAGGTTATGTTTTTGTAAGTCTGAGGATTTTTACTGGTGACAAGCATGGTTTTGTACAAAGGAGAGGAAACACTGGGCAAGTAGATGATGATTTATGGCTTTTTTTTCTCTTAACTTTACCAGCTGAGAGGCCAGAAATGCATGGAAATGATGGGCAAACTAGAATATCTGCTGCATTTAGTCCAGAATTAAGATTTCAGTTAGTTAGTTCACATTCATTTAATGTGAAGAAGAGAGTTGATTTTGCAATATGGGGTCAAGTGATGTCTGTGACACCTGGTGCAGGAGTGCTGTGAGAGTGCACAGAGTATAGGAGCCTTTCACTCTGGGCTTCATGTACTCAAAAGATTTCAGACAAGTCTGTAGGGATGATGGAAAATCTTGTCTGAAATCATGTTGAATCATCCACCTTCCAGCTCTTTTATGTAGCCTGGTTTTTTTTTTTCCCTTTTTCTGCTGTATCCCTCCCAGCCCTGCCTTCTTTTTGTAACATTGCATATTTTTTCAAATGTAGTTACTCGGTGAAAGCCTTGGGGGAAAAAAAAAGGCCAGATAGAGTTTGAAAAGCCAGTAAAGGTTAGGTCATGTTTAATTCATTTTAAACACTAGACCAAAGGAGAAGTCCCATTTTTCTCCATCGGAGTTTCTTCACATCCCTCTGGTTTCTCCCTCATTTGTTACACAAGTTACAATCACTTCTGAGATTTTCCTAATGGCAAACAAAATTCTTTATGTGACAGTGCTATACTAGGCTCATTAAAAAGAAAGTGTAGAACTTTGTGTCAGGGCATGTTGAAGCTTTGTTTGTTGCACTCCAGAGAGATTTATAAATGACTGCTTTTGATATGGACAGGTGTTCTTAGGAAGATCAACACTGTTTCAGGCACAGAAAACAGGTATTTACAGGGTGTGTGCAATGTTACCAGTAACTGCTGCATTTCACCAGAGCTCCAAGGTGTCCAGCCTCACAGTTCTCCTCATTAATGTTTAATAGGGAGAAGCAGCAGGACCCAGCACATCATTGCAAAATGAGTTTGGAAACTGCACTCTGTTGCTCGCAAAATTTTTTCTGACTACATGGCTAATTAGTGCTAATAAATCAGTACTGAGAAGGCACCTCACAGTTGAATCAAACAAGCACTTGGCAGTTGTAGGATAATGAAGCATTATTTGACTGCATGTGTTTATCTAAGGAGCAATTGTGCAGTGCTATTGCAACTCTTCTCCAGCAGAACAGAAGATGGGATACTGCTCCTGCACAAATGTCTGCTTTATACACTTGTGATCTATTTCCATTTGGCTGTGAGGGATAAGATGCATGCTAAATTTACCTCAAGTTATGGTACCCCTAGAGACTTCATTTTTTTACAGTATCAGTATTGTTCCCCAGCTTAAAGTTCTACCTTTAAATGCTGCCCCTTGCCCCTAATCACCCAAATCTGGCTTTAGTGAGGAGAGCAGCCTGGTGTGGGAGAGCTGCTGTACCAAGGCTTGTCTGCTTCTGCCATTTAGAGTAGTCCAGCAGCTGGTGAAGTGAACTGCTGGTACTCCAGGCAGCAAATCTTGAGTCGGGCTGTTTTATCAGTATAATGTAAATTCTTTTAATGTGTAACAATCTTTCCACAGGGATGGATTTTTCCCATCTGGTGACTGAAATATACATCCAATGCAGTAATGTCAGTTGGCTTGTTTTTCTGCCATCACTGCTTTTCATGATGTGAGGAGGTGCATTGTTATGCAGCTTGCAATACCTGGTTTAATTTTTTTGGTAGGCTGATCCTGTTTCATTGACCTGGATTCTCTCCTTTCTCTGTTACTGCTACTCTGCCCTTTTTTGTTTGTGGCAGTTTGTTTGTTTGTTTTTTCTTGTCTGTTTGATGCATAATTTTCCCTGTGATGGAATCAGTGATACAGTATTCACATTCACCTCGTTGACAGCATGTGAAGCTGCAGTGTGACTGCTGATGGGGGCAGTTCTTTGAGTTGTAACCCATTGATTTTGTCTCCTGAAGTGAGACTGGATTTGTGCCTGAATCTTGTGAAGCTTGAATTATTCATGTTTCTGTGCTTGTTTAGGTGGTAGCCTACTGACTTCATACATCACTTGTAATAATAAAATGTAAACAGTATCTCTGTAGATAGAGAGAGCCTGTGCAACGGGCTTGTCACCACTGAAGCCATCCCCAAACTTGTCTGTACTATAAATCAAGTGAATCTTCTGAAAAAAATCTTTAATGTCAGCAAAACATTTGAAGGGTTCATGAAATCAATGTGGTCTGCAGTACTACATGTGGGTTCAGAAGTCTATAGAATGATGGTGTAATTGAATTTGCCAGTTTTCAGTAAAACACATTGAGATGCAATAGATGCATCCTACAAAAGCATTCATTTTAAAAATAGAGCTGTGAATTACAGGTTCAACAGTGCTAGGGGATGGGACCTGGCAGCAACTCGGGTCTCATCAGTTCTTAGTCCAAAAAGGGAGAGAAATATGGAAAGCATCTAAATAAGCTGTATTATTAAATTTCTATGCAATTTTTGATGCATTCCCTTCTGGGACCACTATGGGGAGGTACAATGTCTCAGATTACCTTGCAAAGAAGGAGATGTGGTGTTCAGAATCTACCGTACAGTAGTGCTTGCAATTGTTGCTAAAGGTACAGCTATTCTTGTGCTTGAACTTGAGCTTAATAATTCTGAGGGTTCTGTCCAGTTCATCAGATGGGAACTGATGCCTGAAGGAGTGTTAGCAACAAATTAAACCTTTTTACAAGCCTAGGAACTCCACAGAATGTCTAAACCTTAGTGGTGTTTCATATAGTCAGAAAACTAGGGCCTGTCTTCATGCCCCTAACTGCACTGCAGCTGAGGGTGACAAATGCCATCAGCTCCTGTCTGGTGTCAGTGGCTCAGCCTGCTTCCAGCACCCAGCAGCTGCTCAGCATCTCTCTTGTGCAA
The DNA here is from genome assembly GCA_013401355.1 of Ceyx cyanopectus. Taxonomy (NCBI): domain Eukaryota; kingdom Metazoa; phylum Chordata; class Aves; order Coraciiformes; family Alcedinidae; genus Ceyx; species Ceyx cyanopectus. The sequence goes on from VYZU01059089.1 coordinate 19,223, forward strand.
ATAAGCAAGCATGAGGCTCTCCCCTCAAAGTCTACCTTGGATCTTGGGAGATGCAACTGTCAGCTCTTGCTGATTCAGTGATTCTGGATGCTTAATAATGGCTGCAGGTGCACAGCTATGTGCATCTACACTGACACCTTGTACTGATCAATACATTCCTCATAAAAAGTAGGCTGATGTGCAAGATCATTTCAGGGAAATTCTCAAGGAAAGGAACTGTACACTTTAAATGTCTTTAATTTTAGTGGTTTTACCATTATTCTACAACAAATAATTATTCTTGGAAAAGGCTGTTTATTTAAATGATAATGCTTTAGTTCCCTAAGTCCAGAATATTCTCAAAGGGACCAAGTGATTCCCTATAATATTAACCAGTAAATAGAAATGATGTTCCTAAGGATGATTTCTGGTTGGTATTGCAGCTAGCATCTTGCAGCAGCTGTTGTAAAGTCTGCAGACACAGGCATCTTTCCACCAGATGTCATTAAAGTCAGTCACTTCAGCATATGAAGATGAAATTTATGATCTTGGTGTGGTGACTTCGAACTGACAGCAATGAAGTCACTGAGCAACTTGCATATCATCCATGAATTTATGAATCACTGCTTCCCAGCTCGCCAAAATCTAAGTCCATGGAAAAGCCCCAAGTGTCTGTTTTTCTGTTCAGGTGAAAAAAGCCAGTCATTAACTGAGAGTTGCAGTACTGCTCATCATCCAGGGAACTCGGTGTGCTCACTGAGAGGGAAGGGACAAAGTGTAGCTGAGAAAAGATGGTTTGGGTGCAGTCAGTTCTGCCCCATGCATCAGGGATGTCAGATTTGGAAGGAGGTCTCTGAGAGGGGAGACATGAGCAGGAAAGGTAGAAGTTTCCTGCTTTCTCCCTCCAGCCATCACCCTAAGTGCTAATAATTCTGCTTGTCAGAGCAGGAACTACAGCAGTTTCTACCCTCCTGATTTTAATACATTTAGTAAATTGTATCCAACAGTCTTGCAAGACCAATGAGCTCCGGGATGTCTGCTCTCTAATTATAGCACAGAGAAGCTTGTCTTGGCAGCATAAAAAGTGGTCCAAACAAATATCAGCTGTGTTTTGGTTTCCCAACACCTTGGCATGTGTCGCTTCCCAGTGACAAATAGAAATGCCAGCTCTGGTTTTGGATTCCCAGCCAGAAGCTGTAGTAAGTTTTGTTCTCTCACACAATTTGCTGTGTCTCTTTTGAGATGCATTTTCCAATAAGATGCCAGGTGCCCTGTGTGTGAGGCAAGTTCTAGAGGCACTTCATCTCTATGGGCACTTCAGCACAGCACTAGAAGCCTGAGCAGCTGATGGGTCCTGATTGGCAGTTCATCTTCTATCTTCACTGTGGAATCCTGCTCTTCAGTACTTCAGTTGTTAACATTATCCTTCTCAGGGCAACATTTCATTATTTACCTTTGATACTAAAACTTGGGAGAGGGCCTTGTTTCTTCTGAAGAAAAGAATTAATGTTGAGCTTCCCAAGTTTCCTATGCAGTGCAGTTATTTTGTCCAGTTTGCTCATCAGCATTAGTCTTTGAGAGTGTGTATAAATACAGTTCTTGCTGAAGGGTGGGTTGCTGGTGATCTGTCAGCTGGGTGTGGAACCTGCTGGAATGTGCACACAGTAGGGGATGCATCTTCCCACTTAAACCAAAAAACATCTTTTATAGATGTGTTGAATTGTTCTTCACTCAGTATTAAGCTGTTAGGTTTTTTTAATGGGGAGACAAGGCTCTAGCTGCACCAAGCCTGATGTAGAAATTACTGTATAGTTTTATGACCTGTACTGTTCAGCAAGCCAAACAAGATGATACTAATGCTCTCCTGTGCTCATAAATTCTGGAAGATCCTTAGATATACCCCATTGGTACAGAGTTGGCATAAATATGCTGATGAACACAGATATAATTAATTTTAGATGTTTCTTGTAATTATTCCAGTGATAGATGTCTAAATTTGTCCGTAACATAGCAGAGAAAATGTCCTGCTGTCTCCCTCCTGCTGTCTCCCTGCTCCTTGTAAAATGTAATGGCTGCAGGGCCCGAGGTTGTGGTTCTGCTGCTGCCTTTTTGTTCTACAAATGCACTCGTGGTTCTGCTGAAATGATGACCTGAACTGCACACTAGAGCATGGAATTAGCTGCTGGTAATCACAGGCCAGAAGGACTCTGGCTAAGAGCAAGGGCTGGCCAGTAGGGCTGACAGAGCTGCAGAGTGTGGGGCTGAAGCACAGGAAAGATGGTGACTTTTTTCTGGCTGAGCAGGATTTCCTGAAGGCTTCTTGCTGAACTTTGGGATGGTAACAGCTGCTCTTGTGCTCTCTGAGCAGTTGTTTGTGCTGCTCTGCTACAATAGCTTTTCAGTTCCAGTGCATCCCAGTGGTTTTCCACGGAAGGAATGGTGCCCTCATGTTAGTCTATATTTCTTTTTTAGTTGCAAGAAACAATGATGTTTAACTTTTATTAGTTTTTGTCAACACAACAAATTTAGCTATGGACACGCAAGAAATAAAACAGAATATGGTCAACTTACACATTTTTATTTTGCTGTAGCTCTTGACAAAAGCAGAGATATCACCAGGGCAACATCAATTTAGTTGCTTTTGAATTACTTGGATAAACTTTTAGTGCCAACACTTTATAAAAGCCACAATGCATCAGCTAGGGGGTTGAGGAGAACATAACATGCCTGTATGTGTGAAAGGAATTACAGAAATAAGGAGGTGGTAGTTAGCTTTGTCCCTGCTCAGATACAGCTGAGCTCTGTCTCAACTACTGCTGGACTGGACAGATGGAGTTCAGAGGATGAATGAGGACAAGGTCCTGGGATGGATTTTTCCTGTTAAAAGAGTAACAGAAATCCAGCTATGGAAAGGGATCAGCCAACCTTTGGCCAGTGGTGGGCTTCTTGTTTTGTTTGTTTTGGCAGTCTGACATTCAGTACATTTGAGTGCTATATGGTAAAAAGAAATTAAACATTTCCTTTTTTTTTAAAGTGTGGAAAAGATCTGAGTATCCTAAGAAGGAGCTTACAGTTTCTTTAGCAAAGAGTGCATCCCTCACATTTATGATGGCTATAAAGTAACTGTATTCGAAGACAAGAATTTTTTATTATTATTATTTAAAATAATGTTTTAATAGTATAATAATTTATATTATTGTGCTTGTTAAAATATCCACTCATACTCCAAGTTAAGATAGGAAAGGTACAGTCATGATATTTAGTTTCCTACAGCTGGTAGGGATCTCTAAACCAAGAGTGGCTTGGAATGAGAAGGCTGAGTGCAGGCACATGCAGAACTCCTTGCCCTGGGTATTTGCCAGCACCCCCCATGCTGTGGCTAAACCCCACTTGCCTTCCTGAAAAATGCATGCAGGTTTGGTTTGGTTTTGTTGGTTTTTTTGTTGTTTTTTTTCCTCTTAACAGCTGCAGAGGCAGGTTCTTCTGTTTCTGTCTTACCCCTGTCCCCCACTCCCAAATGCTTTACTTTGCTTGGAGAAGAGACAAGAAAGCTTCAGGCCCTTGAGCTTCCCTTTCATTTTCATGTGTTAACCTAGACTCACAGAATCACACTTTAAAGATCATCCAGTTTCAACCCCTGTGCCATGGGAGGGACACCTCTCTCTAAACCTGGTTGCTGAAAGAACCATCCAAACTGGTCTTAGAATCAGAGAATGGTAGGGGTTGGAAGGGACCTCTGGAGACCAAGTCCAAACCCCCTGCCAGAGCAGGATCACCCAGGGCAGGTCACCCAGGAACAGATCCAGGTGGCTCTGGAAAGTTTTCAGAGAAGGAGACTCCACAGCCTCTCTGGGCAGCCTGTGCCCAGAACTCTGTCACCCTCACTGTGAAGTTTCTCCTGTTGAGGTGGAACTTCCCATGTTCCAGTTTGTGACCATTGCCCCTTGTCCTGTCACAGGGCACCACTGAACAGAGCCTGGCCCCTCTACTTGATCCCAAACCTGTTTTTGTGTCAATAGGAGCCTCTGTGTGCACTTGTACATGGCTTTTTTAATACATTGACTCGAGTCACTTAAATATTCTCACTGTGAGCAGCTTCTCATGTAAAAAACATGTAACTCTGCAATGAGTTTTTCCTTAGGGTGATGATAACCCCTGAGAAAGTCTTTAGTAAAAGAAACAAGGAGTCTGTGTGAACTGAAGAGTGTAAATCATGGAGGGGAGAGATGGGAGTGAAGGTGGCTGTGTGAGGATGCAGGTGCTGAGAGCTGTGCTGTGGAGCATCTCTCCTGGCTCCCCATGTTCCTGGTGTTCCATGGCAAGCACCTTTGCTCTGCTGCTGAGGCACACCCCGAGGGCTCATCAGTGCAACTGTGCTTTCTGCTCTTCCCTTCCACCAGAAGGGCTGGAGATCTGCCACTCTTAATGGAGGTGTGAATGCTGAAGCATCAAGCAGCTGGAGATGAGCACAATTGTAAGTGTTAGGAAATTATGTACTATTGAGTGTGCAGTCTCTGTCAGTAAAGTGCTGTGTCCAATGATGCACTTGCCTTGGAGTTTGGAAGGCAAATAGTGATTTGTGCATTTGAGCCTTAGAGAAAAACACTTGTCCATCTTTCTTACTGATAGTTATCTTCATAGGATGTATATTTATAGCCTTACTGTCCTCATAATCTGAAACCTAGCCCTCAAGATAACTGAAGCATTACTCCTGTTGCAATTTGTCCTTCTTGCTGAAAGGGATTAAATAATATAAATCAAGGGTTACTGGAAGCATCACCTTGAATTTTGGATGCTTTTCAGTGCATCTTTTACAAGGCTGTCTTTGCATTTCTTTGTTCAGAATGTTTCTGCAAGAAAAACATCACTTGGGATCTGTATATCACTGAGTGAATGTTGTGCTGGTAACAATAGGGTACAGTGGGTGTCAAAAGCCAGGTGCAAGGATTGCTTGCTAGATGCTCTATAATACTTGGTGAGAATGGCAGCAGACAGAGCTTTCTATGGCTTGAGAACTGTAGAGGAAGCCTAAAATTACCCATGATCAACAACTGTCTCTAACTGCTTTGGACAAGGGAGCCATCAGCAAATGTATATGTTTTCTCAGAAAAAAACATGTCTATCCTGCTCTGTTTTATCTGTTGACTCCCCTGGAGCTGGCTGAGCTCTCTGCTCAGGGCAGCTGTGCTGAAGGTGACCTGGGGTGTTGGTTGAGGAAGGCTACTCTGTTTGGTGAAAGCTTTGATGGACAGCAAACTTTTCATCTGTCTGAGTTGGCCGTGTAACTGGCTTCTGGAATTGTGATTAAATTGTAACCAAAAGTTGTGGTTTTTAGTGTTGGTTGGTTTTGTTTGTGTTGTGTGGTTCTTTTGGGGGGCTGTTTTTTGTGTGTGTGTGGGGGGGTTGTTTGTTTCTTTAAGTTGCTGACCTTCAAATAGGTAAATGAGCAACAATGGAGATGAGATCAAATGTAAGCCATCTTAAAGGATAAAATATCACTGGAATGTTAAGAACCTGTTTTAACCAAATTTTGTTTTCATTTTCCATTTGAAGGATTTTCTATTATTGCAAAATAAACTGGAAAGGGTGTTGATGGATCTACTGGTATAGATAAATGCAGTAGTACTGTTGGACAGCTTGTCTGTATTACAGATTCATGGTGCCTGTTCTTTCTGGGGTAGCCACTTAGCCCCTTCTTGTGCCAGAGGAGATCCATTCCTGCCTCCCCATTACCAGTAGCATGTACCCATTGTGCCCACTGGGGCAGCAGTGTGGTGGAAAGAATCTCCCCTGTGGATGTGATGCCCCATTGGGGATTGCTGCTGCTGCCCGCTTCTTCCTCTGTCCCCAGAAAAAGGGCCAGGAGTGGCTGCTGGTGAAGCAGCCTGGGTTATGGGGTCAGGCTCTGCCAGAATGGCATGTCAGAGATCCAGTTCACCCCACAGCACCCACTGCCATCTTCCAAAAGGTGCAGTCATTACATTCAGCAGAATCCCAGTGTAAGAACATTTGCAACTAGAGCTGTAGAAAAGAAATCTGTAGTCATTTATCATTGTGATGCCTGAACAAGAAACAAAGACATTCTCCAGAATCTTTTAGAAACTTATTTTCCAACAGAATTTCCTTTCATATGATCTGAATGAGTTGTTTTTTTTTAATTAAAAATCAAAAGGAGTCAACGTGTGAAAACCCAAGTCATATGAAAACAGCAATATGTGAACAGCATCTGAGAAGCCTGATAATTTCTTAGGCAACTCAAGTGCTGTTAAGACTATTTCTTTGGAGTCTTTCTCTACAGTAAAGATTAAACACGGGTCAAATGGATGTATGATGCCTTTTCAGTTTGGAACAAAAGACAATTTTTCTCCTGCTGTTTATTTTGGCTATGGGCATTGTTACAGTAATATGCATAGCACACAGTATTTTCAGTCTACTGTCAGTGAAGTATTAATTCTGTTTGTGTGAAGGCAAAAGTGTAGGTTTTTTTCTATATGGAGCATAAGACTGAAATAATATCTTTTCTAATTTTTGCAAATACAATCTTCTAGAAGAGTGTTTGTTCATTTGATGTAATTATGCACTAGATCAGTGCTTATTTATGGAAAGCATTCTGTATGCCCATGCACAGCTGTTCTTTAATATGGAAGGAGTGGGAGCCATGAGTTTACACTAGTCCAAAAATTATTTCAGTGCTTCCAGTGCCTGAATCTCCTGGATTCAGTATTGGTTTGGGATTTATTCTGTTTTATTTAGAAGATGTAGCTCAGGAAGCAGTTATACAGTTCCTTTCTGTGTCTGCTCTGCATTGGCCAATGAATAATTCCCTCTATTTTGAATTTGGAGATGCAGTTTTTCCTCTCTGAGTTTAAACATTTTATTTGTATGTGTAAAGAGGTTGTAAGCATACTAAAGAGCAAAATAGCTAATAGTTTGTCAAGTGCTGATTTTTCAGATATCATAAACCCAGTGATTTTTGTCTATTTCTTAAATATGAGCACCATAGGTTCCTAAAATGTTTTAACTAAAATATGACTCTTTTGATAGTGTTTGTATTTGCTGACTTCATATAATTTCTGTGTTTCTTACTTTTCTAAGAGGCAGAAAATGAAGCTGACTTCTATATCCATACGAATGATCCATTACTTAAAATACGAACTCAATCTAGTTTTAACAAATGTCTTTTTAACCCTTTGACACTTTTTCTTACCTTTCAGTAAAGACAAAAACTGAAATGCACATCCTGCCTTGTAGGTAAGGAGATAGGAAGGGGAAATAAACGTCCAAAGCAATAAAATCTCTTCCTCATTAAGAGAGTTATCTGCATTAATGTAATCATGTTCAAGTCCAGACATCCCTTAATCAATGCTGTCTGGACAGATATCCCAACAGCTCTTCAGAAAGGACAGATAACAGCAGTGTCAGGAGCCTAACTCAGGGACAGGCTTCAACCTGCATCCAGAAAGCAAGGAAACAAGGGGAGATAAGAGAGAGCTTTGAACTGTGTCTCTGGTGATGCAAGTCATATATTTCAGGTAGTAATTTTCTGAAAGTTGACTATACATTTTTCATCAATAAAGAGAGAATAACCAGAATAAAAAGTACTTGCTGCAAGGGTAAAAGCTGAAATTTATTTTTTTTTTTTGACTTAACATTCAGTGGAGAGACCTTTAGGTGTTTCTAAGTAGCTTTGATTAGAAGCCAACACTTTTAACTTTCTAACAAAAGACATGTTCTTTTTTATTTCCTTGGTTTTTTCATCCCCACTTCCAACTTTTAATATTTATTTTGCATGGTTTCCTTGGTGATCCAGACTTCTGTCCAGCCAGGTTTTTGTCTGGTCTGAGGTATGATCCCTTGTCCCACCAGTAAAGCAAGAAAAGCAGTGCTGGTGGGAGTTGGAAGGTGTGAGGTTGGGATGTGCTGGTGCAGAATTAGTTTTTTCTGAGTGTCTCTGGCCATCACACAATCTTTAGTAGAAGGCAAACAATCAAGAGCATTTAGGTATCACTAAATACCTTCCACCAGTGTGCAGCTACTTCCAGTCAAAGAGTTCAGTTGACAATAGCAAGGGATCAGGAGGCTGGCATATAAATGCCCGTGTATTTTACAGTGTATGCAGGGAAGGGCTTACAAAGGACTCGTTGAGTATTAAAAATGGTGCTGTGACACCCAACTTGGGAATGCACATTCCATTTACACCCCCCTCTTATGTGACACAGGAGGAAAATGAAGGAGCTTGCCCAGGGTGTGGGTAAACAGCTGCCTGCCAGGAGATGCTGCCAAGCTTGGGTTCAGGTGTTGGGCTGTGTTTTGTTGTGGGTTTGTTTGAAATCAGGAATGAGGCCAGTTGCACTCAAGGGATCGAGTAGGCTTCTGCAAGTGCAATAAATCTTATTCATGTGCAGCTCTAAGGGTAATGACCTGCAAGGGAGGCCTTAAAGGATAGGACAGACCCCTGAGAGAGCTGCAGGTGCTCAGGGAAGAATCTCATTAACACAGTCCCCAGAATAAGTAGTTCAATTGGAAGAAGTAGAACTAAAATGATGCAGAAGAGGGGTTAAAATGGGAGTCTCTTCTACAGCTACCCAGATGTTGGCTTGTGGCTTCCAAAGGGGAGTATGGGACTCTCATCCTAGCACTGTCATGTTGGCCAGGCTCTGAAAAGCCAGATGAAGCTGTTACTCCCACTGCTGTTGGGGGATGTTAGGAGTTTTAAAAATAATGAATATGAAATTAGAATTGTTAATAAAGGTGCTGCCTTGTGTGTCCACCTGTCTGAACACTGATCCTGCAAATTTCTATTCCTGGAGAGTAGGGCCAGTACCTAAGTATGCATTTCTAATCATGGTAATGAGACTAGGCACATACAAAAGCCTGCAGGGATACAAAGCTCTGAGTATGTCAGGCCTGAACTGCTGGTGAGACTGCCTTCTGCAGTTACTTACTGTCTTAGTTTAGATAACTATTATCTGAGACCCGGGACTTACAAGGAGACAAGAAATTTATTAGAACAATATATATGTATAAACATCAAGAAAAACAAGCTAGGCAACAACAAAATGTAAGCCGTCTCAGACCCCGACGGCTAATTCCCCCCCCCCCGGCAAAGAGAGAGAGAGAGAGAGAGAGAGTCCGCTCCGGGCTGTCTCTTCTTAAACGGGAAAAGCAGTCTTTGGAATCAAAAGCGCCAGGCGAACCCAGGAAAAACACAGCCAACAGATGTGTTCCCGCAGGAGAGTAAAACCTGTGGTTGGAGAAAAGGTTTTCTGCAGGGGAAAACTCCGTCCGCTGACGAAAGGCAGGGCCACGCTTCCGAGGAAAAGCCGTCTCCACGCCACCGCCGTCCTCGCCTCGAGAGCTTTGTCTCTCCAAACCACACCCCTCTTCCGCTTCTGTCCACATGCCCTCAGGCTTGTTTTTTGTCGGCCCGGCCCCACCCCCACAGGCAAAGAGGGAGAAAAAGAAAAAAAAAAAGAAAAGTTTTGTTTCTCTCCTAAAGGGAATTGCTACCCCTTGACACTTATGCTTGGTTTTCCAGGGCTCACCAAGGCAGAAAATAGCTAGAGAGCAGCTATTGCTTCAGCTTTGCCCTTTCTTCTTACTATGCCCCACCTCTTCCTGGATTAGCAGCAATGATTGGTAGTCTTCTGTTGTATAGAGGATATTCCCAGGAGGGTCTCTGTGATTCTCATGACAGTTTTTTGACACCCATTACAGTTTGTTTGTGCCCCTGGAGCCTTCCAGAAGAGTAAATTTTTGGAGCAGAATTCTTAGCATAAAAGAATATTTTAGGTTTCTTGGAAAGAATGAACAGTTCCATCTGTGTCCTGCCAGACATGAGGGGTGAATGAAAACTCGTGTGCAGTGTCGGTGAGAATCTTGTACAATAGATACACTTACTGCCTGTGCAAGACTTGTGTCTTGTCCTGACTCCAGTGGTGAAAAAAGAAAGAACTTTTTGCCGCTACACTTAGTTTATTCTGGACATTGTGAGAGTATGGGGAGGGTGTCTTGTCATTTCACTCTACTGAGTTTTTCTGCCTTGCTCTCTGACTCAATTTTTTTTTCCATTTCACTGCTGGAATTCCAGAGAGCACTGTCCTGTTTAAGCTAGAGAGTGTGCTGAACATGACCATGTGGAAGAAGGGTACTTCTCACTACTCCCCTCTTACTCTGACACCTGAATGATCTCAGTGCTGCTGCTGCTGCACAGGTTTAATGTTCCCCTTGTGAGAATCATTCCTTCTTGGTTCTTCCCCGAGCTCTGACTCCAGCAGGATTGCCTTGGCTTGATCCTTCGGATCTGTTTTCTGTGCCTGGGTGATGTGTTCAGAGTAGGAAAGAAACTGGCTTCATGAGGTAGGAGTTGCACTGTGAATTTCAATAGCTTGTCTTCTGGCACTTTCAGGCTGCAAAAGAGTGATAAAAACATTGCCCTGGGAAGTCTCCACCGATGGCTCCTGTGGGGGTCTTCTGCAATTTTGCACCTTTTTTTTTTTCCCTGGGGAAAAACGGTGGGCTTGACCAAGTTTAAAAATGCAATGCTGCTGGATTAGCAAGAGCAAAGAGGTTGATGGAGAGTTGCTGTTATTATTGCTTCCAAGCACTGCTGAACCAGAACACAGGTACTACACTAGTGTCTGAGCTTACTGAAGTGCACAGGGCTGATGTGTAATTAAGCATTTGTGATTACAGGCACTGGCCTCAAGCACAAACAAAGCTGCAGCTGTTGGGAATGATGCAGGTTGTGCAATCTCTGCTGCATAGACCATACTCACTGCCACAGGGGAATGGACAGGGGAAAACAAATCGCTGCCAGAGCATGGTGCACCTTGCACAGACTTTGGGAGGGAAGCTCTTCTCTTCCNGCTTGGTTTTCCAGGGCTCACCAAGGCAGAAAATAGCTAGAGAGCAGCTATTGCTTCAGCTTTGCCCTTTCTTCTTACTATGCCCCACCTCTTCCTGGATTAGCAGCAATGATTGGTAGTCTTCTGTTGTATAGAGGATATTCCCAGGAGGGTCTCTGTGATTCTCATGACAGTTTTTTGACACCCATTACAGTTTGTTTGTGCCCCTGGAGCCTTCCAGAAGAGTAAATTTTTGGAGCAGAATTCTTAGCATAAAAGAATATTTTAGGTTTCTTGGAAAGAATGAACAGTTCCATCTGTGTCCTGCCAGACATGAGGGGTGAATGAAAACTCGTGTGCAGTGTCGGTGAGAATCTTGTACAATAGATACACTTACTGCCTGTGCAAGACTTGTGTCTTGTCCTGACTCCAGTGGTGAAAAAAGAAAGAACTTTTTGCCGCTACACTTAGTTTATTCTGGACATTGTGAGAGTATGGGGAGGGTGTCTTGTCATTTCACTCTACTGAGTTTTTCTGCCTTGCTCTCTGACTCAATTTTTTTTTCCATTTCACTGCTGGAATTCCAGAGAGCACTGTCCTGTTTAAGCTAGAGAGTGTGCTGAACATGACCATGTGGAAGAAGGGTACTTCTCACTACTCCCCTCTTACTCTGACACCTGAATGATCTCAGTGCTGCTGCTGCTGCACAGGTTTAATGTTCCCCTTGTGAGAATCATTCCTTCTTGGTTCTTCCCCGAGCTCTGACTCCAGCAGGATTGCCTTGGCTTGATCCTTCGGATCTGTTTTCTGTGCCTGGGTGATGTGTTCAGAGTAGGAAAGAAACTGGCTTCATGAGGTAGGAGTTGCACTGTGAATTTCAATAGCTTGTCTTCTGGCACTTTCAGGCTGCAAAAGAGTGATAAAAACATTGCCCTGGGAAGTCTCCACCGATGGCTCCTGTGGGGGTCTTCTGCAATTTTGCACCTTTTTTTTTTT
>VYZU01059095.1:0-15491 GCA_013401355.1 Ceyx cyanopectus
TTTCCTTTTTTCTTTTTTTTCCCCAGGCAGTTTTCTTGACAGACTAAATTTTTACCAACACTACAGAGCCAGGAAACAGAGTCATTTTCTTTTCCTGATCCTCATCTCTTGCAAGAGCACGTGGTATTTGGGGAAAAGCAGCTTTTCATTAGTGGGTGCATGGAAGGCTCCCCGGGGATTTGCACAGTGACTGGCTCTGCCATCTACAGGACTGCAACTCATTGTATTTTAAGGCTCTGTTTCAGTGAGGCATCATTGCTGCTGCAATGTATTGGAACTGAATGGCAGGAGCTTTATTTTCTGTCCTCTTAGCAATTTTATTTATTTGTGAAAAAAAAAAAAAAGAAAAAAGCTCCCAGGAGCTGTAGCTTTCTGAATACAAAGTAAGAGGACAGAGGTAAGTGGAGGTGACTCCTCTGTAGTTTACATCAATTAACCTCCTTGAAAGAAAATTTCAAGTGGTCACTTGTATTTGGGAGAATGACCTTGTGAATGCAAAGATGTTTATTATGCATTTGACAGCTCAGTCCTTGCTTACTTTAGGAGTGGTGATGTGCATACAGTGCAGTGATGGAGGTGCTTCTAAAAGCAGAATCAGAGAACCATAGTGATTGGAAAGGAGCTCTGGCATCATCCAGTCCCCCCTTCACCCCAACCCCTCTCTCTCCCCCAGCCACAGCCTCCAGTGCCACAGCTACTGGTTTTTAAACCCCGCCAGGGATGGGGACTGCACCCCCTCCCTGGGCAGCCTGGGCCAGGGCCTCTCCACTCTCTCTGCAAAGAATTCCTGCCCAATATCCAATCTAAACCTCCTCTGACACAACTGGAGGCCATTTCCCCTGGTTCCATCATTAGTAACTTGGGAGCAGAGCCCAAGCCCAGCCTGGCTGCCCCCTCCTGTCAGGAGCTGGAGAGCAGGGAGGGCTCCTCTCAGTCTCCTCTGTTCCACACTAAATGTGTGCTATTTTGATATTTCTCAGAGCTAAATGGCATTATTTATTGGTTTATTTTGCAAATCTGTGAATGCACCTCACTATAAAGAAAAAAAAAAAAAGAGCACCATGGTAATGATTCTGTTTAATTAGCAGAGAAGTAACTTTGCTGCCAGTTCCAAGTGCTGTTTGATCTATCTGAAATGTCAGGGCTGGAGCACTCCTGTGCAGGGCTGAGGAAGCATTATCTGTGCTTGGTGTGCACAGCTTTGGGAAAGCCATTTCCATATTTGCACAGTGAAGCATAACTACCAGTGCATAAGCAGGGTGATAAATGATTAACTCTAAAAGACTGACAGTTTGGGCAGAACTCCAGCAGAGCACTTAAGCATGTGCTTAACTCCAAACAGCCTGGGTCTGTGACTGCGGTAGGGCAGGGGCAGGGCCTCCCTTCAGCTCAAGAAATTGCTTGTGCACGTCAATTAAATCTCTGCTTAAGTGACCTGGTGAACCAGAGCTTGGAACAGGGAACAGCTCTCCTATGATGCTTGGATCAGATGGCAGTGTTAGAGCAGGGCTGTGACAGACCACAGTGATCACAGATGGAGAGATCTCTGCTCTGCTCAGAAAGAGGGAGTTGGCACTTGCATAGTGCCACATTTAGGGCAAATATCACAGAATCCCAGAATAATCCTGCTTGGAAAGGAGCTCCCAGATCACAGAGTCCAAGCAAACCTACAACAGCAAAAACCTAAATACGTGACCATGAGAAAAACAGCAATGCCCCCTCCCTGCTGCCCCAGAGCATGTCCTGAAGCACCATGGCAGCTCTTCCTGAAACCCCTCCAGGGATGGGATCTCCACTCACTCCCTGGGCAGCCTGGGCCAGGGTCTCACCTCTCTCTCTGCAAAGAATTTCTTCCCCATCTCCACTGGAACCCTCCCCTGCTGCAGCTTCAGCCCAGCCCCTGCTGCTGTCAGCAGTGCCTGAGGAGCAGAGGCCTCCCCCACCTCTCTGCACCCTCCTGGCAGGAGCTGGAGAGGGCAATGAGCTCCCCCCTCAGCCTCCTCTGCTCCACACTGCCCATGCCCAGCTCCCTCAGCCTCTCCTCACACCCCTTGTTCTCTTGGCAGCTCCTCTGGACACGTTGCAGCCCCTCGGGGTCTGTCCTGGCATGAGGGGCCCAGAGCTGAGCCCAGCACTGAGATGCTGCCTCACAAAACAGAGGCATCCCAGCAAAAGCCTGCTCTGGTCTCCCCATTTCAGAACAACACTTTGCTCTCTGTGTTTTGCTCTCTTTTTGGTTGGTTTTCATTTGGGAACATAAACATATTAAAACTTTTTATTCTCGTTCCATGAAAATCTTATTATGCTTTGGCCAAGTATTTTCTCTAAACGGCTTAATTGTAAATGGAAGTAGGCCAAAGAAAACCTTCCCAACAAACAGGGTTTTCATTTCTAGTAACTTCAAACTCTTCTCCAGAGTTCAGCTCAAGCTGCCCAGCAGGATTTCAGGTAGTCCCTTGGCTTCACCCAAGCCACGTGTTTACACCTGGGGGTTCTGAAAGCTGGGGGTGGAAAAGCTGCTCTGAAGGACTGAGGTTGGAGGTGCAACTCAGGGTCACTCTGAAGCTTGTTCTGCACCCAGGTGACACTGTCATATGCCTGAGTGAAGCTGAGCACACAGGACTGCAGTGAAGTCCCCCACTTTATCCCCCTGGCCCTTCATAAGGAGAGTGTTTGATCTCTGCCAGAGTCACACCCCAGGTTACCTTCTGCACCCCCAGCAGACACCTGAAAGCCACACATGCCTTTATTGTTGCATTTTAGGTTACATCATTCCATTTTTTTCTTTATTTTACCTCTGCTGATACAACCTATCCTTAAAGTGTGTCTGAAGTTCGTGGTGGTTGGGTGAAGCTCAGTGACAGTGATCAGTGTGATGGTGTCTTTCCCTCAGAGACATGCAGGATGATCAACCCCTTTTTTGTAGGAATAAAAAAGAATGTGCCCAAAATATGGGCTCTGAAAAATTAAGAAGAAACAAAAAAGGATCATGAAATATTTGGTTTTTTTCTTTTCTAGGGCCAAAATTCAGATGTAAGCAATAAGATGCTGTTACTGGAGTATTTTCCAGAAGCAGGAAAAAAAAAAAAAAGGATAAAGAATCTACAGATTCCTGGAGACAGAATATTGGAAATGTAATGTGAAGAGAATGGCAGAGAAGTCTCCTGATGAGTTTGAGTGCAGCCTAGAAACCAACAAATTATCTCTGGTTGTTTCAGACTCTCTTCGAGGCTTTTGTATTTCTTTGGTTTTCCTTTTTAAAAATAACAGGATTGCATAGAAATACCTGAATCCCTCCAAGATTCCTCCTCCTAATAAATGAACTTGAAGGACAGGGAATGCTGATCAAAGATGCCACACAACTGCTGTGGAAAGTGCCACGTTTCTGTAGTCAGGGGGAGCCTGCAGCTTTCTACAGGTTCCTTTGAAGCATCCAATGGAATTGATGCTTCTGCAATGTGTGGACTTGGAATCAGTGTTTAGGGCTGGAAGGGGCCTCCAAAGGGCATCTAGTGCAGCCCCCTGCAGTGAGCAGGGACACCCTCAACTGGACCAGGCTGACCATGTAGACAATGTTCCCAGGACACTGTGCTTTGACCAGCAGGCACTGGCACTGGGGCAGCTGAGCTCAGCTTCTTGGCAAGATGGGACATGAGAGGGCTCAGAGTTTTCATCTGGCCATAGAAATGAGTGACTAGAAACTTCCCAGCTTCAGGAGTGTCAGACTCCTGCTGGGTGCAGCATTCTGCAGAGACAAGAGATGAAGTGATGCATGCACTAACAAATGCACTGCTGGCCACAGGCCTTGTTAAATCCACTGCAGAGAAACACAAATACCTGCAGGATGTATCTGGAAGCTTTGGGGGTTTTCTTTTGCCTGTAGGTGTAATACATCTGTCTGTGTTGGTGTGCAGCTCTGGGTGACTCAGGAGGTACTAACAAGTCTCAGGGGCAGGGAGAAGGCCTGTGGCTGCTGATCTGTCGCTGCACTGCACTCACACACAGCTTGGGCACTTAGTTTATGGAGCTGAGCATCTGCAGCCATCACTAACACAGTCTGCAAGACATCTCACTGCTGCAGGGATCTTCAGTGGCTCCTGTAGATTCAAACACTCCACCTCAGTGATGCATTAACATTGTTGTCTTCCTTTGTTGGTTTTTTTTTTTGGTTGTTGTTGTTTTAAATGCTTTGTTTGCAGTATAAACTCCACAATGGATTTCTTTCTCTTTGCCCAGCAGGGACACTGACTGTTTAATAAGAAGCCTTTGTGAGTACAAAAGTAATTTATCTTTATTAGTTGTATGCTTTGCTCATCACCACTCTTACATTTATGAATTTGCTCATCACCTCTCTTATGAATTAAATATTCATTGATTTTTTTTCACCAGAATGCCCCACTGCTCAGGAAGAACAATTACCAGCAGCTCTGCACAAACAGATTTGCATCACTTCTGCACCTCATGCCAGAACTGACAGAACTGAATCTGTCTCTTCATGGAGATCTTGGCAGATTGGCTTTGGTTTTTGAAGAACCCTGTCAAGTGGACTGTGAGAGAAGGGCCTGCATCTGTTCTTTTGCTTTTGGTGCTTTGAGATACACAAGCAAAGGTGAAGGAGTTTTTGTTCTCTTCACTGCTTTTTGCTTGTAGTCTCATTTGAAAGGCTAAGAGAACTGATGAGCTCTGTCTGACATGGTCTGAAACCAATTCAGTGATAACTTACTCTCATTTTTTGATTAATTTGATGCCTCAGAGGACCAGTGTGGTCAGCTACAAGATACAACAACATCTAGCCTACAGCTCTTAACTGAGTCATGAGGAAAGGTGAGCAACCCCAAGCAGAAAACTTTGTGAGTGTGTAATATACATGACAAATATTCATGGCCTCTGAAAATGAGCCATTTACAACTAGATTCTCTACCTTTAACTGAGGTCATAAATCTGCTGGTGAGTCTGCACCTATAGCACAGAACTCTCTGGAGGAAAGCAGTCATGGAAAAGAACTGAAAGTTTCCTCTCCCCAGCAGTGTCTGTGCTGGTGGAGGCTCCATCCCGTGAGCAGAGGTCTGCAGGAGCCTGGGCTGTGCTCCTCATCCTCCCAGGCTGCTGTGTCTCACTAGCCTTGGAGAAATGCAGTGATTTTGGAGACACACACCTCTGAGACTCCTTGGAATTCAGCTGAATTTGGCTTTGAGAGAGAGGCAGAGAGGGATGGGCTAATAACTGGTTTCTCTCTGCCCATCCTTCCCCTCCTCTGGTTTCTCTCTGCCCATCCTTCCCCTCCTTTACTGCAGCCTGTGGCAGTTGGGAGATTAAAAACAAGGAGTGTCCTGTGGTAGAAATCACCCTGTTAAATCCCCTCTATGGGCAGATGCTGCCTCTGGGTGCAGCCCTCTGAACCTCTCCAGCCAGATGCACCAGAACTAAGCCTGGTCCCTGCTGACTTCCTCACAGGCAGCACGTGACCCAAGGACCTGAGCTTGGGGATTATTTGTTTTTAGGATTAAGGGAGTTTGGGAAAGAAAGGGAGCTTCTGTTCCTCGTGGGCTTGAGGCTGGGAGAGGTTCCCCTGGTGTGCTGGGCCTGCAGCTGGAGCTCAGCCCCTCCCTGGGGTGCAACAGCCCCCTGGATGCAGGTGCAGCTGTAACTGGTTAAGGGGTTTTAATATAAAAGATATTAAATATATATTTAATATGTTATATTTTTATATTATATAATTTATTAAAATAAATTAATATTATATAATATAATTTTATATATAAAATATTTATTATATTATAATTATATATTATTATATTATACATTTTTTATATATAAAAATTACATTTTTTTTTCTATATAATTTTTTTTTTCAGCTGGGCTGGCCCCACCCCTGAAGTAGGATCACTCTAAGGAAGGACACAAAAGAAAATGTGGAAAAGGTTCATTTGCTCAATGCTGAGGGACATTTTGTTTAGTTTAACACTCGGAGCCAGCAAGATGAAATGGTTTCACACTGGATGTGTGTTTCAGTGTGTTTTTTTGCCAGCACATTTGGGTTTGCCCTTCTTTTGAAAGGAATAAAAGCACGAGGAGGAGAGAAAGCATTTCCTCCAGCGTTGGTATGATCACAGTTATCATGTGCACTTTTTCTGCAGCAGCAATCATGTCACATCCCTCCTGTCCCCTGAGACCTCTGAGCAGTGACACCTTTGTCACCATCAGCTGAAAGGCAGTAGAACTGACATTTTCTGTGTGTCCTGGCACAGGTTGGGTGACCACGTCTTGCCCAGGCCACCCAAACCAATGCTCTGACAGCAGCTGCCTGTATTTAAGCTCTGCTGATGCTGCATCTTCCTTTCACTGCTTCTGTGGCAGGTGAATCCTTTCTCTGCAAGATGCTTTCCCCTCACTAAAGGGATCTAGTCCTTCGTGGGGGTGACTGTACTGCTGAGGGCCAGGAGGTCCAGCTGGAAGCACTGCTGCTCTCTGGTGTGAAGTCTGGCTTGTATGGCAAGGTGGGCAACCTGTGTTCAGATGTGCATGTCCTGTCTGTCCTCCCCCCAAGGAGTAGGGTGTTGCAATGGGAACCACAGAATCACAGAACATTAGGGGTTGGAAGGGAGCTAGAAGATCATCCAGTCCAACTCCCCTGCCTGAGCAGGGGCACCTAGACCAAGTCACCCAGGAACAGATCCAGGGGGGGCTGGAATGTCTCCAGAGCAGGAGACTCCACAACCTCCCTGGGCAGCCCCTGCCAGGCTCTGGCACCCTCCCTGGGAACAAGTTTTTCCTTGTGTTTCCCCTCAACCTCTTGTGCTCCAACTGACTCCCATTGCCTCTTGTCCTGTCACTGGATGGCCCTGAGCAGAGTCTGGCTCCATCCTCCCTACACTGCCCTGAACATCTTGACAGACACTGCTGAGCTCCCCCCTCAGTCTCCTCTTCTCCGGGCTAAAGAGCCCCAGCTCTCTCCGCCTCTCCTCAGCAGGGAGCTGCTCCACTCCCTTCAGCATCTTGGAAGACTCCATCCCTTGGCTGCCAGGAGGCTGGGATGCTCTCAGAGGGTCAGCTCCATGTCCTCTGCAACACTCCCCACCCAGGGCAAAACCAGGGTGCCCAGGGGACAGCTCTGTGCCTGTCAAGGAGAGCCCCGGGCTCTGCAGCAGGATCCTCACTGCCTGTCAGGAACAGCTCTGCCTGATCACAGTCTCACCTGGGCTTAATCCAGCTACAGCTTCACCCACATCCAGCTTGTGATGAAAGAGTCTCCTTTGCACCCTCATCCTCCTCCTCGGGACTCACGCTTGGAAAACTGTGGCTGGCTTTCAAAATCTGACTGTCCTGAGCCAGCTCATGAGCAACTCTGATCTAAGCTGCTTGTGTGTTACAGACACTGCTGCCTGGGTGTTTGTGGACACTGCTACCTGTGTGTTACAGACACTGCCTGGATGTTTGTGGACACTGCTACCCAAGGTCCAGCTGCACTGCTGTAGTCACTGAAAGCAGCTGTTTGTATTTCCATCTTTCTGCTGTTGTAGGGGTTTATTTTAAAGGTCACAAGGTCAATGCTGCTGTCTCCATTTATTTAAACGTTTCAGGATGTTGTTGTCACATTGTCCCTTCCCTTATCCCAAACCTTAGCATGTATCAAAGGCTTGTCTCTGGAGCTGTAGAGGAAACCAGGATTGATTTTACAGACCAGAGCCTTGCTGGGTATAAATGACTCCAGCTGCACCTATGATGGGCACACTGAGCTGCTCCTCACCAGCTGAGGGCCTTTAACTGGGAGGAGAAGTCACTGCTTTGGGGTGACTTGCATGAGGACCACAGCCCTACCCTCAGGTCTCTGCCAAAGTAGCCCTCCACCATGCACACACTCTGGGCCACTGCCAGGGCTCTGCTGTGTGTAGGAGGCAGGGATTTAACTGGGTCTGGCCCAAATACAGCTGCTGAGCTTCTGGGGTGGGAGCCACTCAACTGGAGCTCCCAGGGTGTGGGTTTCAGGTGGCCTGGCTAGACTGAGGGGTTGGAGGATGATGGGAAGCAGCTGGAGGGTGTGCCTGCTGAGCTGAAGAGCTGGGATGGTTGGGAGCTCTCCTGGTGGCTCCAGGGTTTCTAATCCTCCTGGCCTGGGCTCTGGGAGGTTTGGTGTGTGGCTGTAGCAAGCAGAAAGGTTTTCAGAGCTGTGAGTGTGCTGGATGCCCATTCCTCAGGGTCCTGCCTGCTCTTCTGCACATCAGAGGGGCTCCTGTGCCCAGCTGCTGGTGCAGGTTTGTTCCCCTGCCAGAGCAGCCACAGAGGGCTGTGCTGCTGCTTTTGTGATACTCCAGGAGTGTTTTTGTTCAGCTGCTGTAAAAGCCACTGATCCCCCGATTCTGCCACGGTAAGGCTGGAAACCCTGATTGTTTTCTTCCTCACCAGTGGGTGTTCTCAGGAGATAAGGCTGAAGGATGAATGATGTTTACTTAGGACTGGGATATTCTACTATTGGAATGCTACAACAAAGTTAAGAAAGCAATTTTTGATATTCTACACTTAAAAGCTAAGTTTGGTTTTGCTCTTTCTGCAACCCAGATGGATTTTGGGGGTACTTTGCTAGTAGTTGCTTCTCCTGGGGCTGGCATGTTCTGCCACCTCTGAGTTTAAAAGCTCCTCTGGTTGCTGTGTTCCTTCATAGGAAGATTTTCTCCCTGTCTGCCTCTTGCTGCCTGGGATTTATTCCTGGTTGAGTTAGGACTTGCCTCGCTCCTGCCTCCCCTTCTCAGCTTACTAAATTTACATTTCTATTGTGCGAGTAATTGCCTCCTTCCTGGCTCCGGGCTGGGCGCTCTCCCCGGGAAAGCGCTGGTGCGGGGCTGTCAGGGATGCGTTCTGAGAAGCGGTAACGGTACAAACTCCTCCCGTGATTTAGCTCCCCCACCAGCTTGGCACCGAGTCCAAGTGCACGAACGCAGAGGGGGATCTGAGGGTGCAGATCCCAACACGGTGTGATTCTTGGCTCCCTTTTTAGTAGAGTTTTTGGGACTCCACCCAAAGCAGAGATGCTGGGATTTCCATAGGGCAAATCTCACACCACTTGCACGTTGCTGCTGTTGCAGAGGTGGTTTGGTGTTTGGATTTGGGTTTTTTTAGTATGATTTTTTGTTTGTTTTTATTTTTGGGGGGAGTTTGGTTTGGTTTTCTTTTTTCTTTGTTTCCCCCCCCAGTATCTTTGGCCCACAGAAGTGGAGCTCTGCTGCCTGGCTGGTATCTTTGAGGAGATGTTTCTCCAGCCCTGTGGTGTTCGAGGCTCAGTGGCCAAGACAGAGGCATTTTGCTGCCTTGGAAAAGAAGCCATGGCTTAGTGGTGTCTCAAGAAGGGAGGAACTTGCTGCTGTGGAGGAGCTTGCTGTATGTGACAAGCTTGTTTCTCCTTGGGCTTCACATGCAGATGGGTCTGAAGATGTCCACAGAATTTGCCTAGGAGTCCCATGGATGTGACCCTGTGGATAACTGAGGCTACAGAGCGTTAATGCTCCTAATGAACCCCTTGCATTAGATGGGAGATGCCTGAAGTACATCTCCCTTATTCCCAGTCTTACTTTCAGTGAAAACAAGTAGCAAAAATATTACTTGAACTCAACAGAACATCTGATAAAAAGGTAGTTTGGAAGAACACTTTTCTCTGAAAGGCAAGGCTAAACAGGAAATGTTTTGCTGAAAAGTGATTTCTATCTGATAAGTAGCTCTCCTTTGTCTAGTTTCTATATTTATTTTTTTTAATGAGAGAAAAAAAAAACAAACTATTTGTGCAGGCAAGTTTCTCTGTAGAAGTGTTGATTGGTGCAGGAGTTGGTCTCAACAGAGGGTAACTCTTCAATTAGCTCCATTCCTACAAAAAAGCCTCCAGTTAATTTTATTTTTTATTGCAAAATCCTGTCACTTGCTCAGCACATCAGCAAGTTTCAGGCTAACATTTCCTACCTAGATAATTTGCCCTCCTCAAGTCGGGAAGATGTTCCTAATTTGCAGCCCAGCCTTGATCCATAAATGATAAAGCAGCTCTGAATTCAGCGTTTGTTTGATGTAACCCTTAATTCACAGGATGAAAAGCCAACTAAATGGCAAAGCTAACAGGCTCTGCCAAGGCCTGGGGCATAGATTAGCACCTAACAAACGAGGGTTTTGTGGGTCTTTAAGGGCAAACCTCTACAGTACAGCTCATCAGTGAATAATATTATGATGCAATCAGTGACATTTTAGCAGCATGGAGATTATGGAGGGAAGACAATCAGAATATCTTCTTGAGAAAAATCATAGCACCTTCCTGCCCCATCATCTCACCGTGTGTTTACAGGGAGAAAGGATGAACTGCCTTCTTATGACTGAACCTGTCTGTGCATCACCATCACTGGTGCTGTGGAGCAGCACTGGGAGAGTGCAGGAAGCATGTTTTGGTATAGAAGATTTTCCATTTATTTGAAGAAGCATCAGCTCTATGGATATGCACCTTTAAACACTGTTAAAATCAAAAAGCTTGAACAGATCAGCCGAAAATCAGCTCTAAGATCACCATGAAAGTGAAAATTGGAAAATTCATTCGAAACTTTAATAATTCAACATTTCTTCATTGTTGGTGTTAAGAAGAAGNCTTTTGGAACTGGATGTGACTGTTCTTTGCTATTTTCTTTCTCCTCTCCCCTTCCAGAATTACTGATGCATCTCTAATAGGAAAAATGCAAAGTGTGCAAGTTGTCTCAGCACTGTGGCTCAACATCTTGTCATGTTACACTATTATGTTGCCTCTGCTACAGAGGGAGAGTTCATGAAAAAAAAATCCCAGAAGCNAGAAAAGCTGTGAGGGGGGGATCTCAAAGCAGGTTTTGCTTTTAGTTGTTGACTCATTGCTCATTTCAGCATGAGGTTTGCAGTTGAGGAAGCTATGCAGTTTGTCATCTTCTGTTGGGTTTGGTTTGAAGCACTCTTCTGGTTCAGGCAACCAAAAAGCAATTGCATTTGTTGTTGGCTACAGAAAAAGCAATTTTCCAGAGATGGGCATCTCGCAGCTAATCAGCTGGTTTGACGTAAAGGGAGCTGTGTGGAGGAAAGCTGGTGGCATATTGCAGATCCAGCTGTGCTCAAGCTTCACTATCTTTCTTTTGCCTATTTTTTTATTTTTTTTTTNTTTATTTGGGTGGGGTTTTTTTCTGTCAAAACAGTTTAAATAAAGGGCCACATTTATTATGACACCTGAATGGTACAAATCAGCACTGTCTTGATATAGTCTTAATATAAACATGAAAATGCAGAGGTCTTGATATAGTCTTAATATAGACTATATAATATATATAATAATATATAATAAATGTTTAAATATAAATACTATATATTTATTTTATACTGATTTATTCTGCGTGCCCACAGCAGCTTGCCAAGTGTNGGAGCTGCAGAATTCTGCTTTGAAAAACTGGGTGTGTTGAATGGTCATGATCTCCTAAAATGGGGAGGGATGGAACAGGGAAACTAGACCCAATTGTTTGCAAGACTTCTGAGGGGTGAATGTAATAATTTTGGTATTTTGAGGTTATGCCCACTCAAGTATGAAGTCCTTTAGCTCCATGTGTCTGTCCATGTGGTTTTATTTTAAGATATTTATAGAGCTCCATTATTGTGGTAGCTGTGCCTTTTGCAGTGCATAGCTCAGCACATTGCTCTCAGCTGACATTAGTGACCACCCCTGTCTTCGTGCAAAGGGACCTGAGACAAAGCACGTGGATTGCTTCAACTCAGAGGGGTTTTTCTTCCTCATTTAAAAGCAAATATTTGTTTGGTGTATGTTTCATTAGTATGTCTTGAAGAACCTCAGCACTAAGCTGCAACAGGGTAAGTTTAGAGTGGGCATTAGGGAAAAAATTTTCCCTGTAGGAGTGGTCAGAGCCTGGCACAGGCTGCCCAGGGAGGGGTTGAGTCCCCATCCCTGGGGGTGTTTCAGGGGGGTTGGGATGTGGGTTTGAGGGCCATGGGTTAGGGGTGAGCTGTGCAGAGCAGGGCTGATGGTTGCACTGGATGATCCCAAGGGGGCTTTTCCAACCTGAATGATTCCATGATTCTCTGATTTGGAGCCATTAAACTCTATCTATGATGCAGCCAATGCTGTAGGGCTTATAGCTCCCACCTGCCCAGCAGTGCAGGCTGCTCCCAGGCTAGTTAATGGGAACCAGTTTGCCAGAAGGAAGGAGTCCTTGGCAAAAGCAAATAAGAAGGCTCAGCAAGGAAGCAAAGACCCCTTTTTTTTTTTTCACTTGACTACAGAAAGGTTCACAGCAGATCTACATCTAAATTCTTTGATGTTTCCCGACTTTTTCTCCCTGGCTGTGGTTTTTGTAGCAGGGCTTTGTGACAATAAGGCTGCTCTCTCTGATCTATTAAACGAGCAGCAGCAGATCACTAGCCTGTTAAATTGCTGGTTTGCTCACATGTTGTGTGCCTGCTGAAAATGCTACCTTAGGTCAAAATAAAACTGGATAGTAAAGCCACATGACTGCTGAGGGAAAGAAGAACAAGGGACTAGTGTGTTGGAAAACACTTGTTACAGGCTTGATTGGAAAAGTATTGAAGTTAATGTGAATGTCTTCTTTCTTCAGCTGGTTTGGATCAGGCTTTTACAGAAAAGCACTGGGGCTCATTGTCTATTTGCTTTATATGTAAGAGGTGGTTTTTGTGGATCTGTGGTTTGATGACTGGGACAGGGAGATGCCCCAAGGGGCTTTACACAAGTCACCTGAGCATGAGCAGCAGCCTGGTCACACTCAGAGCAGGGGTGCTGCTCTTGGTGGTCATTTCCTACTCTCTGCTCTCAAACCTTGCCTCAGAAGCTCTGGTAGTGATTAGATTCCCTTAGACATTTGTGAGGTTACAACTGTCCCAAACCTTGATGTTGACACAGTAGTTTCACTATTAAAGTTTCTACAGGAGCAATCAGTCTTCCTTCATCTATGCCAGGCAGACAAGACCTCTGAAGGAATTGTTGCCCCTGTGCTGGAAACCATTGGTGTTCAGGTTTGTTAGCACTGTCTCCTTGGAGGTTTTTGGGCTTCCTGGGCCTGGTTCATCATTTGAGGTGAATCCTTCTCCCCTCAGAGCCCCACAGGAGCATTGTGTGGGAGCTGGATGCTTTGGGGAAGGTTCTGCTTTGTGGCTTAGCACCCCATGCTACATCCCTGGAGTTCTGCTGTGCCAGGGAGTGTGGTGCACAGGCACCCCAGGGGCTCTGCTGCAGTGCCCCTGTGTCCAGCCAGAGCTGCCAAGCTGCTGGGCATGGGCTAGCCCTGGTCCCTGGGGCATCTCGCTGTGCTGGCAGTGGGAGGGTGCTGAGGGAACCAGAGCCAGGTTGGCACAAAAGCAGGGCATCTCCTCCTGGAGCTGAGCTACTTTGGCATGTTACTGTGTCAGAGCAGATAAATCTAAATTAGATTGAGCAAAGTTTTCCTAAAGCCAAGTTCAACCCACAGCCATGCTAGTCTGCAACTCAGATAAGCCAAACCTGCATAGCTGGAAGTTGCCTTGCAAGAATTTATTCCCCCACTATGTGTGTTTTAATCCTGGTGTTCTGTCCACACCAGCATGTGCTGCCTCGCCACAGTGCTCCATTAGCAGCCTGCACTCTGCCTTCTGCCTGTACCAGAAGGGTAGGGCAGATGGTCAGGCTGTTATTCCAGTGAGACAGAAACTCAGAGGTCATTTCCTCACCATGTTGTTAGCTGAGGTCACCTTGCCTCTGCTGGGGTCACACCAATGCATCTGTGTCACAGTGGCATGGTGTTTCTGCAGGATTTCAGCCCTTGGACCAGGGAGGATCTTTACACCCCTCTGCCCTGCTCTCACTGTGTAAAAGGGACTTTTCCACATAGAAAGTCTGGTGGCTGTTCTGAGATATTTAATTCTCTAATGAGCAAAGCTCATCTCTTTAGAGATGGCCATGAGCCCCAGGTAACCCAGCTTTTGGGATGCTGAGGGGATGCTGTAGCTGCCTCACAACATGAGAGTGGATTATGTCCTGGTGTTGGCAAAGTGTATTGAAACTCCCCAAGGAAAGCACCCTAGGTTCATAATTCATAGGATTTAAGGCCAGGAGAGACTATTAGATTATCCAGCCTGACCTGTATAATGCATATCATGGCATTTTGATGAGTAATTTCTGCTTCAGTCCTTTAATTGCTATTTGAGCTGCACAGTACCTCGTAGAGGAATGTAGTTTTAATTAAATGAAGCCAGAAACTCTGATTTATTTTTTTTTCCTATTTCAGTGGTAGATTGTTGAAGCAGATAATTGCTCTCAATGTTGTGTGATGAATGCAATTGTATATTGTTTCTAAGCTAAGTTTCCAGCCTAGATCACACTACCCTTTGGTCCTCTAGAATAAAGAGCCATCTACTGTCAGAAATACCTTTTTAACATGAGAGTTTTAACTATGAATGAGGACATTCTGAAGTTTAGGATCCTGATCATTTCAGCTGGACACAATGAAAAGAACTTCTGTGTTCATTAGATGGATTGCATTATTTCTTCTCTATACCCATTATGCCTGGAGATTGGGCCTGGTATTTGTGGAAATAAAGCAAATCCCTTCTAATACTTGAGCTATGTATTAGAGACCTGTTTTTCAGTCAGGCAGAGGAATTGTCTCAAGCCTTGGAATAAAGCTCAGCTGAAATAAAAATGGATATTAGAGCTATGCAAAGCATTTCATGAGAACTCCGATGCAGTTGAACTTGAGCTGGAGGTTGAGTAAGTTCATGAACCTCAGCTCATGGTAGCAAACATTCAGCTGTGAGAAATGCTCCTCCTTCCACAGCAGCTTGCAGCTTCTG
The DNA here is from genome assembly GCA_013401355.1 of Ceyx cyanopectus. Lineage (NCBI taxonomy): Eukaryota > Metazoa > Chordata > Aves > Coraciiformes > Alcedinidae > Ceyx > Ceyx cyanopectus. The sequence goes on from VYZU01059095.1 coordinate 14,833, forward strand.
CCATGCTTCCCAGAACCACCCTTCCAGGAAGGACACGGAAAAGGTGGAAAAAGCAAGAGGAAGCAGCTTACACCTCCTTTCACAACTCATTTTTTCCTGGGGGAGGATTGTTTGCCCTTTCCCACTTTTCCTGTGGTGTGTGGAATGTCATGGGAGTGTCTGAGGTGTCCATGATGCAGCCTGTTGCCTTGTATTGTCTCTGAAGGGGTTTCTGTCTTGGACACTGAGCCTGCCTGGAGGAAAAGTAAATAAGATAACTTCCATTCCCTCTGGGAATGTTTGCTGGGGCCAGGAGGAATGGAGGACTTTTGCTAGAGCTCAAAATCAGAAGCTCTTTGCTGGTAAATGCTGGCCAAGTGCTGCTTACAAAGAGAAAGTTTTAGAAGAATCCCCTAAACAAAAGATATAAGGACTGCAAAATCTGTTCCTGCATCTCACAGCTTCTGGTTTTAAATCAGAACTGGGGTTGCTTGCTGCAGCTATGCTGGGGATGACAGATGTGGGCCTGGCTTTAGCTCAGTCAAGGTGGTTGGTGTGTCTGGTTAGTTGCACTGAGGAAGAGCTGTGTGATGAGCAAGTCATTTTTTAACACAGAAAGCAAAGATCAAGGGTTACCCCCAAATTCCATCAGCACTGAGAGTTCACAGAATCACAGAAAT
>VYZU01059096.1:0-11151 GCA_013401355.1 Ceyx cyanopectus
TAGGGGCTGGAAAAGGCTCAGGGAGGGCAGTTGGAGCTGAGGGTGCCAGCAGGAGCATGCCCGCGTGGTCAGGGGAAATGTGCAGCTTCCCTCCACAGCCTGCCTTCCAAAGATGAAAAAAAAAAAGGGGCTGGTAAAAAGACTGAAATTCAGATTACACAGAAGCACACCCAGCTGAGAGGGAGGGTTGGCACTCGGGTGAAAGGAACAAGTGCCTGGCAGCACTTCTCACCCCGGGAGGGACAGAGCCAGGGGAGAACCTGCGACCGTCGTGGAACTGCAAAGCTGCCCGCTCAGGGCGAAGGGAAAGGGGGGGTGTCTTGTGCACAAATCCATCTCGGGGTGCTTGTTTCCAGAGGCCCAGTCTGCAGTTTGGAGGGCTGCTGGAGTGTGTTTGTTTTGAACAGCCTTCGTTTTGGCACCAGGCTGTAGGAAACTGCACATTTTTTACAAGCTTCCCGAGCGAAGGAGAGACCTCAGCGCCGCCCGGCACGAAAAAGCACATTACTGTGGCAGAGGTAGGAGGCATCCTAATTCCCTAAATAAAACCAGAGAAAAGCCAGGAAACACCGAAATTGCAGCAAAAACACAGAACCTGCACAGTCTGCTGTTTACCCTGGTCCCTGCCACCGGCCAATTCCGTGACCTTTGGCGAGTCACTTGATGTCTTTGTGCCAGCCTCGCTCCTCAGACCTTGGGTTTGCTTCCTCCCATTAAAACTCTGGGCTCTGAGCCCACAGCCCTGGGCTCCCTGCACTCCTGACCTTTCTGGGGGACTTTCAGCTGCCTCTGAAAACACCAAGAAATACCCCTTACTCCCTATCTCAGCCCCTCACACTCACTGGCCAGCTGAGATGCATCGGAATACTCAATGCTGTTCAAATCCTAGGTATTAATAATACAGATTCACAGCCTAACCCCCTCCCATTATGATTTTTATTTTTAATATATTTTTTGGGGGGTGTCTTGCTTTGACCATTAAAATTCAGGTCTCAGAGACTATTTTTTGCTGTGCTGCTGTGTGAGAAGACTGGCCCAGAGCATCAGGTGCAGGAACAGGGAGTAGCTCCTTTGTCTCAGCTAAAAGAAAATATCCTGATTTACACCACTGCAGCAGCATCCCAGGCTTTGTTTCCAAAGGGCCCCTCAGTAGATTTCTGTCAGTGATAAACCAGTGAGAAGTGACCTCAAAAGTAGTCTGCAGTTCTGGTTTTTTTAATATATATTTAAATGCAGTGTTTTCTACCTGACAGCCGTTCTTCTGGGTGTTTTCTCCTCTGGGCAATGCAACAGGGGATGCAATACTTAAGCAGCAGGCTTCACTACAAAGACCCTCAGTCCAAAGCTTCCCATTTTCCTAACAAAAAAAAACACCCTTCTATCAAATGGTGGGGAGCAGGGGAGCATTATTCCTAAAAAAACAAAACAATATAATAATAATAATAAATATAGTATTTAAAAATAAAAATATTATTTAAAAAATAATCAGGCCCTATTATTCCATTTAATCCCAATCTCATTGTCTACTTCTTCCTCCAGAGGCTGGTTTCTGCCAGGTAGAAAATGAAGTTTCCTTTACTTTTTTCTCCTCAATTTTTCAGTGTTTCAGCACCGTTGTTCTGTGTGGGAAACCGACTTCCTGTCTCAATAAACAAGTGCACACAAGGCTTTTCTGGACACATAATGGGGTCTCTTTTTTTTTTCCTTCCTCCCCCCCCCTTTTCTTTCTTTCTTTTTTTTTTTTTTTTTTTATACAAAAATCATTCCACACTTAACACATCAATGAAGCCACTTAAGCTCTACTGCATCTGAATTAAAGGGGGAATTGTGTGATCAAAGAGTGTGAAGGAACCACACATGGAGTTCTTCAGACACTTTACTTTTGTTACATTTGATACATAACAAACCCAATAAATATGCTTATCCCAGTAGCCCGTTTCATTATCTCATATCCTTATGTTTAAGAGCATTTCCTTTAAGAGCTTCTCTTTTTCCTTTGTTTTAGAGCATCAGAGTTTTGAGGCAGTTTGTTTTAAATTAAGATGATAACAAAAGACAAAAAAGCATATTTTTTTTTCCAGGGATGCTCAAACAAGACCAAAAATCCCTCTACTCTTGAGTTTTTCCATTGAGGAGAATATATCTATCCCATGGCAGAATAGACACTTGTGCAGTAACCTCAGAAAGGGGTTATTGAAGACAAGATTTGCACTGGATATAGGGAAGGAGATGAATGCTTCCTAAAATTCTTTGCAGTAATTCTCTGCATATTCAGCACTCTTCCCTATGCTATAGATCAAATTGCTTAGAAAAAATAAAGATTTAATGTACCTTCCCTGACACTCAGTTCTGGGGATAATTAGAGATTTGCAGCTAACTATTTCTCCAGAATTACATCAAAATAATAAAGATTAGAGCCTGTGCCTTTTCTTTTCCCCTGTTGTTTCACATGGAAGGGACCAGTTTCTCCAGCCAACTGAGCAGCAGCAAGGTGTGATCTTTGGAAGCCCTTCCTCCTGGGAGGAACCTGGATTTACACAGGGATCTTCCACCAGATTTCTGTTGGAAACTGTGCTCAGAACCACACACAATATGATCTACCACAAAAAAAAAAACACAAAAAAACAACATTGCAAAGCACCCAAGCTGATTTTATTGTGGCAGGTGCTTTAGCAGGGTTTCTCATTAAAAAGCATTTTTAAATGTAATTTTTTAAATTGTTTGATATATGTTTTTGGTTTTTTTCCTGTCTTCTCCCCACATTCCCCAGGGTGTCCTGACAAAAACACTCAAGACAAGATTTTCTACCCGTTGAAATATGGCAATCAGAATCAGTTCTGGTAAACCCACTGTCTGCCACACAATTTGGGTTTCTTTCTTTTCTAAAGCTGGATGAGAAATCATCCTGCCCTAAAATCCTCCATTAAATTGAATATATATTCCATTTTATATTCAGATATGTGAATGTTTCTCGTGGATTCATGTGCAACAGGGTGAAGAAACACCTGAAATACCAGAAAAAAACAAAACCAAGCCACCCCAATGTGTATTTTCTGCTCTGTTTAATTCCCATCATTAAATATCATGCTTTTGTAATGAGCACAGCCTGTTTACAGCTCCCTTTGTTTCGCCGAGCAGTGTTTATCTCTTGTCACTTCTCAAATCAAAACAACCAAACAAAACAACCCCCTGCCAACAAAACAGGGACTCAACTTGTAAGTAGGACACATCTTCATCTCTTTGCTCCAGCTGAGCTCCCACCCAAGCCTGTAGGGACTCAGTTGGGTACAGATGAGGTAAGACTTGGAATATCTGACCCCATGTCCCTCAAGAACCATCTCTAAATGCCTTTTACAGGCTTCTAACTCTTGCCACCACGCTCCTACCATGAGTTTCACAATGTTTTCACAGGGTCTGCTTGGAAAAACCATTCCCTGCATGGATGGAAACCTGTGACAACACCAGTTTTCATTAAAAAGGGCTAGAAAAAGGAAGATGCTTTTGCCACTCGGGGTGTTGAGGAGGAAGATCTTGCAAAACACAACCCAAAATGAAAGGAGAACTTCAAAAGCTTGACAGCAAGGAGAGTAAATTCAGTGTTTTACTTTCCTAAGCTCATTTCTTGAAGGCTCCTGATGTTAGGCACCTGATGCTCAAGTCGAACACTTTGTTTGCAATCCTACACCAGCACCTCCCTACTACAAGTGGAGAAAGAAAGTGGTTGGAGAGGAAGAAAAGAAGGATCAAACCCAGCAGCCTGGCTGAGAGTAATGCTAAAACACCAACCAAACCAGCCTTGCTTCATGGTACATGGGCAAACATTTATTTATAGTATCGACACACGTGAAATTTTCCTTCATTGCCTTTTGTTTTCTATGCAAATCCATATTGGTGATGAAATTAAAATTTAAGTAGTATTTAGCAGCCAGCAGCTGGGTGGCAAAAACCTGCTCTGACTCCTTTCAGCTCCTGCATCCCGTTTATTGGGAGTGTGAAATATCTATCCCTATGCACAGCCATGTTATCACGGCCAAAGCAGTTTAGTTGAAACAAAGAGGAAGAAAAGAAGAATGTTAAAAGCCTTTTTATAATCTCAGTTTCTTCCACAGTGGAAATCCTCATCCAATTTTGGACTTTTGTCTCACTTGCTAAACAGGAGCTTTTTAAAGGCCACTGTACTGGGTGTGGTAATCCAGCAGCATTAGCAGTTCTAATCACCTTTTGCTTTTGAGAAGACATGCTTTGGGGGGAACTAATAGAGAAATAATCAGATATCAGCTTTTAAAACAGCCTGATTACAAGAATTTGAGGGGGGAAAAAAAAAAAAGTGGAAAAGCTGTAAAATCTGGCTGAAGTCCTTGCCAAAACACTTAAAAGATAATGAAACAAAGCAGCATTTAGTTTTTTACAGATTAAATTGAGAAAAGAGACCACAAAGACCCACTGATGCCTCACTAAACTGCTCCAGCTATTTAGTCTGGCAATACCCTACAACTAATGATTAAAACAATTCCCTGCTCAGAATTTTTTATTCTTGATTGAAATGGTGAAGTTAATTCCAAAAAGAAAGAAGTGGATATTTGAATAGAGTTTGTCCTGCTCTAAGAAATAAGGCTTCCCTAGTTGTATTAATTCAATTAAGCTTTAAAACTACCCTGGGAGGAATAAAAAAAATAAATAAATTAGAGTCTTATCTGTATGTAAACTAAGGTATTTCTATGGATTTAACACCACCAAAAAAAGGTATTGTCTGCCAAGTGGACACAGATGATTCTTGGTTGGTTATGATACGACAAGGGAACTTGAAATGTAAAGATTTATTTCAGCTTTTAAAGCTGTTTCTGACAGTACAAAGGTATCTGCAGAGCTTTGGAACTTCACATTTNACAGTGGAAATCCTCATCCAATTTTGGACTTTTGTCTCACTTGCTAAACAGGAGCTTTTTAAAGGCCACTGTACTGGGTGTGGTAATCCAGCAGCATTAGCAGTTCTAATCACCTTTTGCTTTTGAGAAGACATGCTTTGGGGGGAACTAATAGAGAAATAATCAGATATCAGCTTTTAAAACAGCCTGATTACAAGAATTTGAGGGGGGAAAAAAAAAAAAGTGGAAAAGCTGTAAAATCTGGCTGAAGTCCTTGCCAAAACACTTAAAAGATAATGAAACAAAGCAGCATTTAGTTTTTTACAGATTAAATTGAGAAAAGAGACCACAAAGACCCACTGATGCCTCACTAAACTGCTCCAGCTATTTAGTCTGGCAATACCCTACAACTAATGATTAAAACAATTCCCTGCTCAGAATTTTTTATTCTTGATTGAAATGGTGAAGTTAATTCCAAAAAGAAAGAAGTGGATATTTGAATAGAGTTTGTCCTGCTCTAAGAAATAAGGCTTCCCTAGTTGTATTAATTCAATTAAGCTTTAAAACTACCCTGGGAGGAATAAAAAAAATAAATAAATTAGAGTCTTATCTGTATGTAAACTAAGGTATTTCTATGGATTTAACACCACCAAAAAAAGGTATTGTCTGCCAAGTGGACACAGATGATTCTTGGTTGGTTATGATACGACAAGGGAACTTGAAATGTAAAGATTTATTTCAGCTTTTAAAGCTGTTTCTGACAGTACAAAGGTATCTGCAGAGCTTTGGAACTTCACATTTGCTGGTGGTGGTTTAGAATGGATCATTCAAGTCTCTTAAGTCTAAAAACCTGAATTATGAGCCATCACTTCTTCTGCAGGAGTACTGCTCTAATGAAGAATTACAGAAGGGGCACCTTCCACTGGCACTTTCTACCTGCAGATGCTTCTTTAGGCAGGATCACTTGCCAATGAAGTACACATTAGTCCTACAATTAGCCCTGCAAGCAGAAAGCAATTAACTGTTTTCATGCCTGATGGCCACTGGGTATCAGCTCAGCAGAAAGGGACTAAGGGAATTCCTGCAGCCACTTTAGACTCTTCTGCTCCAATAGAGGAGCTGCCAGGAAAACCCACCCCAGTAACCTCAGCCACCACGACTGCACATGAAAAGTACAACTTTAGGCCAGAGGAACTAAGGGAAGTTGTATCCAGAGCTAATGTTTTGCTGTGAAATGAGTAGAAATCAGTGCAGTCCTCGGAGGCACTGACAACATCCCCTTCCACTACTGGAAAACTACCTTCTGCACTAGAAATAAACTCCTCATTGCTCTGTGGCATACCCACCCCATGGCTGCAGATGGAAAATCAAACCTCAGATCTGAAGGTCACCATGGCAGAGACTAAAATGATGAAGTTGCACACCCCTGAGAGAAATATGGAACAACAGATAAAGATTAATTCTTCTTGCTTGATGAAAACAAGCCCAACAAGAATCTGGATTGCCCCAACCACATTGCCCAGATGGTACCAATGGGCTATTTTCATTGCATTCAACAGAAAAAGCCACTATCACCCTGTTGTCCTGCATATATGACCCTCAACTATCCACCTACATGCTTCATTTGCTTTCACTCTATTTAAACTAATTAAAAGGAAGAAGAAGAAAAAAGAAGTGTTAAGTTTCAGTGCCCCCAGAGGAAGACCTCAGCTGTCACTTCTGAAATAGGCCTTGGCAAAGGTGGCATCCTCAGATCCAGGCCTTCACCTTCAGTGCAGCCACTGAAAACAGCTTTTCTACATTAAAATAAAATAGTAGAAATATATACATTTTATATACATGTGGAGCAAGGAGGCAAATAATATGAGCCTTCCTCTAGCTGTCTCACAGCAGCATCTCACTCTCAGCAAAGCTTTGGTCATTGCAGGGAAAGATTTGCAGCACAGGATATAACTCATCATGAGCAAAAGTGGGAATCTGAGCCATGACATTTTAAATTCAGACATATTCAAAGGTAGGAGAGTCACTCTGTTCTGACTGAACTTTAGATAAGCACGCGCTGTGCCACGGTTTTGGTCTACTCACAGCATTCCTCAAATTTTCACTGCAGTAGGAGGAAAGAGAGGGGGGAAAAATGAAAAAAAAAAAAAAAGGAAGAGAGAGAGAAAAAAACTTGGGTTTACAGAAGGTGTTTTATTGTGTCGATACCCAAAGGCTGGATTCAATAAAACCTCCATCTGGCAAGCTCCTCTCAGACTTTGCAGCCGCCCTCCTCACCTCCTGAGCCAATTTTGGGAGGTTTTTGAGCATTTCCCTGGGTTTCCCTCCTGCCACAGCAGGATGGGGCTGTTTGCTGAGGCAGATTGGTGGAAACCATCTCCCTGACCTGACTTATTTCGGAGATTGAAGGGGACTTCCAACCCAGAGGATGTGCCAAGGATGCTTTAAAATCTCAGCTCTCAACTATCCCCCATGTGCCAGACTGCAAATAAAGCTAAAAACTCCGGGTGGAGGGTTTATTGGGCAAGGTTCCCTGGCTTTGCTTATGGAGGGGGCCAGACAAGTTGTTTACGAGGGTCTCTTATGGCTTTAAGATCTAAAAATACATTTCCATCCATCCAAACTTCAGTCAACAACTTTTGCTTTTGTGGCTGATCTGGAACATAGGGTTAAAAAGAAAAACACAAAAGCTCTATCCTGCTGCCCTGGTTTTCTGCTCACACATTCAGGTACCAGAACCACGAGCAGAAAATAAGAGATAAATGAAACACACATCCACAGACAGAAGCAATTAATTAAGTAGATCTAATAGATGTTTAGTCCTTTCTCAAGTAAAACAAAAAATCAACTCCCAGGGACTTGGTTTTTATCTTGTACTGGAAAAGTTGATAGATCTTGATTAAAATACTTTCTTTTTCCCCCACTCCTAGAGCAAGCATCATTTTGATTTTTAAATAAGTTAATTCCCTGTTTATTTATCCCCACCTAGCCTTTTCCCACCCTGGAAGTTCATTTTCTAGCTGACATTTTGGCTCCCATTTTATTCCCCAGCAAAGCCACGCAGACAGACAATAACAGAAAAACCTATTCCTTTCTTAGCAGATAACACTCGTATCTTGTTACAGAATTTTCAGGCTGTAAATCAAACTGAAAAGCTAATTTAAGGATATTCACTTGCACTGTTCAGGGCTGTATAAACATTCCCAATTCCAATTTTTCATAAAGACATATGCGAGCATTTAAAAGGGATTTAAAGAACCATTTTGCAGTTAAGAAGATCTAGATCTCGCCTTTTCTTTCCCTTCGACCAGATTATCATGTAATATTAATACACTAAAAAATATAGATAGATATATCTAGTTGCAGTGCTTCTGTGCATTTATGAGGTCTTAAGGGGTAGCAGAATTCCTTTAGCAGAGGGGAAAGCTGCAAGAAACTGCAAGAAGAGGTTGAAACATCAAATGCACGACAGAATTCGTCCGTCCGCTGCAATCCCTGCCCCGGTGCTGCGGGTGGGTGTTGGTTTTCACTGTATCTGCTCATTTAATTGTTTCTGCCTGTTCCTTTCTTTTGTCCTCTGAAAACCCCTAGCCTAAGGGAGATTGAAAAAATCAAAAGGTAGGGCCGAGGTTGGACAGGAAATGAACGCGGGTGTCGCGGCGAAAAAAAGTTCAGGAGTGGCTCTAGGAACTGGAGTTTTAGTCCCCTGCTTAGTTAGTCCCTGCTTTAGTCCCAGCTTTAATCCCATCTCCATCTCCATCTCGTGCCTCCGAGCACACCCGAGGTGCAGAGAACCCCAGGGATGGGGATGCACCCTGGGGAGCTTCGCCCAGCACCCCTGGAAGGGTTGGTTTGGGAGAGAAACAGGAGCAAAAGGAGCTCCCAAATCCAGAGCTCCTCACCCCCTGGGTTGGTGCAACCACCAAGGACACACTTGAGGAAAATAAACATTGGGATCCACACCAGGAATCTTTTTCTCCCCCCTCTCCACCTCCTTTTTTTTTTTTTAAGTGCACTCTATCTCACTCCTCCTCTGTCTCTTTCCTTTTGCTCTGATCTCCAAGACAAAAGATTCAACCACCAAGCGATGCCAACCCCGAGCAAGGAGGGTATGTACTTAAAATACCACATGGCCAATAAACCCTATTTTACAGCAGATCTCACCTTTAACAAGCATGTTGACCAATGTGAGCAAAAACTGACCCGAAAGCCTGGCATCCAAAAAAAAAAAAAAGCCAAAAAAAAAAAGCCTTAACCCTCAATTACAGCAATTTAAACAGCCATGCAATTAATCAGAAAAAAAACCATGATTTAAAAAAAAAAAAAAAAAAATCACAATACTGGGAGTTTCCCCTGGATAAATGTGCTCCCTAACCAAAAGGTATGAGGCCACAGATTTCAGGAATTAATTTGGGTTAATTCGAATGGCAAAGATGAGGTAGGCAAAATAACAAGCAATTACCTTTTCCTGCCTTTGAAGAACAATGAATTTGGGACTGGTCCAACTTCAGAAGGAGTGATTACAGCTTTTTTCTGCCCAGACAAACCCCTCTACCTTTGGAATACATACAACATATATATGTGCACACACATGCTAGATATGTACTTTTTATGTACACTCACTTATCTGTATTCCACAACACTCTGCACTTGAAGGATTAATTAAAGCTAAAATTCAATTATTTATTACGGACCCTGCTAATTATTTTTGAAGCTCTATAAAGAGAGCAGGAAAGCCAACCAACACAAGACATAATTAAGCAGAAAGGCAGCATTTGTGTGGTCACTTTGGTGAATTCAACATGCAAAACGTTTATCATTTAACCATTTCCTTTATATTGTGCAGCAGGGTGGAAAGGGCTTGAAAGCAACGGCTGAAATATATTTTTTGAGGGGGAAATATCAATTTCTAAGAGTATTGACAATCACTTTAGTGGGTAATAAGCGATGTTAAATAAAACATGTAGCTAAATAGGCATTAAAGGCCTTTTACATACTTGGAAGAAAAGAAAACAGGGTGGTGGGGGTTTTTTTTTTCCTTTTTTTTTTCCCCTTTTTTTTTTATCAGTCTGCAATAGACTGCAGGCATTTTGGTCTATCTCTGTCAAGTGCAATTCTTTCTTGATGAATGACAAGGTACGATAATAGGCTGCCGTTACCAGGGCAACCAGACAGCAGAGCTGTGTGCCTTGAATTTTGTCATCTGAAAATGAAACCAGAAGCAAAAGAAAAGCTGAGAATCTAGCGACAGATTAACTCGTGGAGAGGGGGGGACGGACGGGGCTGGCTGGGGGAGAGAGCACAGGAGGAAGGAGAGAGCAAAGGGGGGCAGAGGGGGGCTACATTACCAGCAATTAAAATTACTGTACTGTGTAGTGTATGTGCATCTGCATGGGTTTGCATTGCAGTTTTGGGTCTGCTTTTTTATCCCTGGTTTGTTTTTTTCTTTCAGCCACTCCCTTTGTTCCAAAAAATCCAGGGAAAGCTTTCAAAAGTACCTTTCAGAAAGGCCTTTGAGCACATCCACCTTTACAGTAGGTGTCTCTGCAATGTTGGGAGCAATCCTGCTGCTCCCAGCAGCATCCCACCCAGTTCTTCCCCCTCAGCTAAGAGCTGGTGATGGGGCACCAGTTCTCCTTGCTGGGCAGCTGGCGTGGGACCCTTCCAATCATAGAGTTGTTCAACCCTTGGCTAAATAAGACCCCCTTAACCCAAGAATTCCCCCAAAATTCATCCAATGCCTTAAACCTTGGGCTGTGAAAGTCTCTGCCATGGTCTCTTGGAATTCCTCCCGGGTTAGACCCAGGACTGGTTCATTCAGAGACACAAAATTAAGGGGCATTCTGCAAAAGGCTGCAAGTAAAAAAAAACTCAAGAGGAACCAGTTGCCAAACTCCAACCTGTGTTAAACTTTCAAACACCAAGATGTCTAGATCTGGGCTTAGTTCAGGCTTAGACCTTTTGGAGCTGAGGGGAAAACGTAGCAGTCTGGTTTCTCCTTTGTAGTCAAAAATTTGAATAAAATAGAATCAAAACACACATAAGCCTGGCTTGAGAAAAAAATAACCTAAGCTGCAAAGCTCAAACTGTTGCTGCACAGTTTAACATAGCCAGTGGTCTTCTCAAGCACATGATAACACTCAGAGCTGTGACAAAATCTCTGCCCACTCAAACCATGTTAACTAAACCTGTAGCACATTTCCTCAGCTAGGTAACCTGAAACCTCAGAATATTCTTGTTTCAGAGCCACCATCTTCCATCACCTTCACAGTTTTTTCACGGACAT
>VYZU01059101.1:0-15612 GCA_013401355.1 Ceyx cyanopectus
AACATACTGCCTCTTTTATCTGTTCCCCTTCTGCAAATATTCATCTAACAGGGTTTTGCTGGCACAGCTATTTACAGGAAGGGAATATCAATATAACACGCATGAATATTCACACAGAGATAAAATTTTACATCTACAAGTACCAATATGTACACCAACACATTCATTAAGCCACATGAAAGAGAAAAAAGGCAGCCACGTGACTGTGCAGCCAACTGCACGTGGCTGTGGCATCGAGCACTGAGTGCTCACAGGGTACTCTAAGTGAGCAGCCCAAAGAGACAGATCCATTAACATTTGTACAACACACTGACTAATACACGACTGTAATGAAATGGGATCGTGAAGTTATTTTTATTAATGACATTTATGAATTAGAGTGCTTCTGCAAATGCTGCAGCAGTGAACTGCTACCCCACTAGCAGAGCAGCACGTTCCAGACACAGAGTACTGTGATATAACAATATTCTGTCTGCACTTTGGAGCAGCACCTACGATGAAACCCCTTCCAACTGCCAACAGCATTTCTTGTCTTCAGAAGACATCAATCTCATACAACACCTGAAACTTCTGCTGTGGTTTTTAAATGGAAGATGGGGTTTTTAATCTGGTGCCTTCATCTTAATCAGTATAGTACTTTTATACACTAAAACACCAAAACTACACACAACAGGGCTAGAAACAAATACTGTTACCACTCTGTTCTTCAAGTATAGTGCTTTTATACATTAAAACACCAAAACTACACACAACAGGGCTAGAAACAAATCCTGTTACCCCTCTGTTCTTCAAGCATTTCCCCAAAGCAGGGCGTGCAGCACTCCTGAAGAGGGATCAGGGCTCAGTCCTGCTGAGTGCTAAAGGAGCTGAAATGGGGATTCTACAGCAGTTTCATACACAACTCTACTGCCAGCCCTGTGCTCCCTGAAGCAGCTTCACCCTCACACAGAGCAGAGCCAAGAGGCCCAGCTGAGAGGGGCTTCCAGGGAAGGGCTGCAGAGGAAAGCCCTGGGTTGAGCCATGCAATAGGACAGGTCAGGGCAACACAGGTTCACATGCAGGGTACAGAGCTTGTGCAGGGAGACTGGAGGTAACAAACAACACCTGGAACATCGCCAGTGAGGTTTCTTTACAAAAGCTCAGGAAAACTGCCTGTTCTTTTTGAAAACTCTGCAAAACACAGTCCGTTACTAGCCAGTCCCTCCTTAATCAAAGCAAACCCTGATTTTACTCAGAACGTGCTGCAGTTTCCCTCCCTGACCATGCTTCCTCGAGTAGTCCTCCTCCTCCTCTTCCCTGAAGAGCAGATTGCTTTCCCCAGTGCCCAGCCCTCCTCTTGAGTGGGTTTGCCCAGCAGCCCTGGTGCCCTGGCACTGTGGGCACTCAGCCCCCACCCCACTGCTGTGCACTGCCCACCAGTGTCCCCACCAGTGTCCCCAGACTGCCCAGCTCATGTCACACTGCACTTGCTCACTGGCCTCCCTCCTGCTTCTGGGCTGCTGTGGGATGAGACCTCTTCTTCACTCAGACTCACCCTGTTTCATCAGCTGTCACTTGGCAGCTTCCAGAGCACAGCTAACAGGCAGGTTAGATGCCCTAACAACTTTCATTCCAACAGGCACAGAATCCCCAGCATCCAAGTCTGTCAAATAAATATGGATGTCCACCTGCTCTGGCGTTCTTTTTGGATTTATTTATCTTCTTTTTTCCTGTTTGTTTAGCTCAGGGACTGGAACAGTGAGTGTGGCAAAGCTGAATGTACAGCAGAGGAGAGCCAAGCTGGTATCACCTCCAGAGTGCAAGGACACATATCACTGTTTCCCACCTGAGCCAGACACAGCTTCAGAAATAAGTTGTCACATTGAGAATACTTGAATTTTTAAGCTACCTTCTGGGTTCTGAGGGGTCACAGCTCTCACATGGGCGAGCTCCCCGTTTACAACAGTAACAATTAATTCATCAGCATTTGCTTTGCCTAAGTTCTGCTTGCCCACTGCTGCCTGGGATGCTCTTCTACCTGAATCCCACAGAAAGCCTCTCCTGTCCCAGCTGTAAAGGGTGCTGTGCCCTGTTACAGACACAGGCATCTCTGCTTTCGCTGCTCAGCAACAGCACCTCCCAGGAGCTCAGCTCCAGTGTGTCACAGCAGGATGTGGCCACAGGCAGCATCCCCACACACAGCAGCCTGGGGACAAGCAGCACGGGTAAGTTTAGAAGGTTGAAATCTTTCTGATACCAACATAACCCACAACACCTCCAAGAGAAAATGGAAATGCTGTGCACACCCTATTTTGGGAAATCTCTCCTTTCCCTCTCCTTCCCTCCACACTCACACCAGTTTTATTTTTAACTCAGCAGGCACAGTGCTGCCATTTTCATCACTGTGAGAGTCAGTGGCTGTGCAATGGCAGTTTGCATCACACCAGCGTTTTTGGAGAAGCAAACTCATCTCTTCTTTCTAAGGAACTTGCCCCATTGGCAAACTCATCTTTACTAACCTCCCTGCCTGTATCAGCTGGTGCATTTAAGATTTAATGCAATTTCTGTTGCAGTGCAACCTACTCAAAGTTGGCTCATTTGCCACCATTTGTATTCAAAAGAATATTGGTGCTAAAGAGAGAGAGATACTCCATCAGAAACACCTCCTGAGACATGACCACTAGTAACATTGATATTTAGGAGGGTTTCTGGTGTTGCTGCCAGCACCACACACCCTCTTCCCCCTAGTGTGGGGACACACAATTAATCACAGTATCCCCACATTTGTGCTGCTTCTGCTCTCCAGAGCTGTGCCCCTCTGCTGAGGCTCCCAAAGTCTTTTCCTCCAATGGTGTTTGAACATGGTCATGGTTGGTAAAGAGCCCCTTACCTGTGCTTCCCACTGAGCCTCCTCCAGCCCTCTCCTGGAGCACACACAGCCCCAAGGACTCTGAGACCCAGCTCCCTGCTCAGCACTGCTGCACCTGAAAACCTGACAGTCTGAGACAGGTAGTGCAAATAACCCTCCATCGAGCTAACAAGTGGCATCAGTGCTGTCAGAATGAGAACACTGCATCGTTTCTGCTAGACTGGACACAGAAATTACAGATATCATACAGACACTAATTTTCAAGTGCAAACACCATGTTTACAGAGTACCTTAAGTGCATTTTTTGACAGCAAATCTCAGAAATAACAAGCTACATGCAAAGAGACTCGACAAGACTTCTGTCTTGTGATGATTTTGTGTCCTCAGCTCTTTACAGTGTCACTGTGAAGCTCAACATAGCAGACACTTCTCTGCTACAGACTTGAGAAGAAAAAGGGATCCTGACCTCTCAGGTCAGCCCCGTGTGATCCACCTCAACAGCCTAAGGACATTACCATGGAGACCTGATCCTTGGCAACTGGGGAAAGAGAAACTGCCTTTGAATCAACTCTGCACAAGCAGGTTTCCAGCTACTGTTAGAGGGGTCTGGGAAGCAAGAGAACTTGGCACCAGTGAGGGCTGACTGCTGCTGAGCAGAACTTTCCGTGCTAAGCCAGTGGAGAGGTGCCCTGGGCACTGCTCCTCCTGGCAGATGCTTGCTTGTTACCTCACCTGTGCAGGCAGATGCTGCCCTGTTGAGGAGCACCAGCACTGGCACCTTGGCATCCAGACACCAGTGTGACCGGGCCAAGGTCGGCCAGAGGAAAGCAGCTGGTGCCAGGCTCTGCTCAGAAACACCCACCTGCAGCAGCAGCAGCTGGATGGATCCACCTAACACAGATGTCAAACTGCTCTGGGGAAGTCAAATCCCTTCTGCTTCCAGCAGAAACAGTTTCTGTCATGCTGCCTTCACACACCAGCCACAGCAACCCCATCAGCCTGGGTTTAGCCTCTGCTGTTTGCACTGCATCTCTTAAAAGTTCACCCAGCTCTCTGCAGACACTAAAAATCTGTGTGTGGAACAACAGCTGCTTCCCCCAGCTCCCACCAGTGCCCTGCTGGTGGAACACCACCCTGGCTGGAAGGGCCCAGTGCTGTAGCAGGGTACCATGAGATGCTCAGTGATCTGCAAGATGCTGCAACCAGCCAGTAAAGGCACCTGTGTTGTTCCAACAATGCTGCCAGTGTGCAAACACAGTTATACCCTATACGCAAATGCACTACACTACTATCACATACAAATATTTTTTAAATATACACTTACCAGAAGAGAAGTGTGGGTAGGGGGAAGGAGGAGGAGGCAATACTTCTTCATGAGTAAACTTTCATCCTCTGCTTTCCCCAGAGAAAATCCTTGTAGTGGATGGTAGGAGTCCTGGTATGCTTTAGGTCACTATGCTACAAGTAGTTCTTGGATTGCCACTGATTGCCAATAAAATAAATTTAAAAATCCCAATTATAACAGAAATCAAAACAACCAACCCAACAACCAGAACAACTATGTGCCTCCACTTACACACACACATGGGAAAACAAAAGCCTTGAAAATAGGGGAGATTAACTTGCACAGTGCAGTTAAACATTAGAAGTTCAAGCTGAGTTCTGCTGGTTTAAATAAAGACATTGTGGCACTGCAGAGCAGAACCATTCCTGAAATGCTGCTTTGAGGCTACACTTCTCTTTGCAGGGTATCAGGATAAACTGTTCACCACAGCTTTGCTGCAAACACCCTTCAGTGCTGGGAATAAACAGGGAACAAGGCCACGGGAAGGGATGTGCACACGTGTAAAATGATTTAAATCACCCAATTTTCATTGTGAAGAAACAAACAGTGAGCATCTGAGCACGTTCCAAAGTCAGAGATCATGCATCATGCCCTGCGGCCTCCTCTGGGTACAGTGCTACAGCTTCTGACCCTGACCAGAGCTGTCTCCCCCACAGCTTGCCAGGTACCCCTGGGCAGTGCCCAGGGATCTCCATTTCTGTTTGGACAGTGAAACCTTCCAGCCAAGGAGCCACCACAGATGTCAGATCACACACCAGCTGCTGCCTCCTCCTGGCTCTGTGCTATGGGATCTCAACCTGGGTTGGGTGGGAAGGGACCTTGGAAGGTCACCCAGCCCACCTCCCTGCAGGGCCATCTGCACCCAGAGCAGGGTGCTCAGAGCACCAACCTCCCCTGGGATGGTGCCAGGGCTGGGGCAGCCACCACCTCTCTGGGCAGCCTGGCACAGCCTCTCCCACCCTCAGCGCCAACCATTTCTCCTGCTCTCCAGGCTGAGAGATGAGGGCTGTACACTGGAGCTTGCTATTTAGTGATGTTGTGCCTGAAACCATCTGAGGGTTTGGCACCTTCCACGTGTTCTGCAGCTCTGTTTCCCCTGTTACTACACTGCTCACCACACATTAGGTGTCAGAATGCACAGCACACTGCAGGCAAGATGGGTGTTTCTACAGAAATAAAAACTGTGAAAGGGAGACTTTTTAAATGGTTTGGAATAAAGCATATTTTTGGGCTGTATGGGTAATCCATGAGACTCTTAAAAATAAAAAAGCAACAAGTTCTGCCTTCTTTTTCTACTTATGCTGCAATGATTTAAATCTCTCAAAGCATATGGTGAGAATCAGAATTATCCCTTCTCCACCTACTACTCACAATTTCTTGCCTACTGATTTCAGCACCTAATCTATGGTGCTAAAACCAATTAGTGATACATCAAAGGTTTTTGCAGTTGTAAATTTTGGACTGCTACAGAACATTAGCACATGAGCTCCTCATTATAGGCACAGATACATGTGATCTTTGATCCATGTGATAAAAGATACATTCAAAATATGTTTTCTCTGGCAACTTTGCAATCTCCTAATTGAGGGGAAAAAAAGCTAATTATATAGTTCTTGGCAAGGCCGGAATCTGCTGTAATAAGGCTTGTACACAGGAACTAAGTTGTAAATGAGAAAGGCTAATTGCACTTTTCCTTTTTCGGAATTTTTTGCTTTCTAAAGTTGTAAAAGACTATTTTTCACAAATCAGACGTTCTAGTGAATGGTTTGAGGTTTCAAGGAGGTTTCTGGGTTAATATTCTGAACAAAACTCATCTGTGCTTAACAAAGTCACTGTGAGAAGCCACGCCAGCTACCAGCAAGCACCAAAGCCCAGGCAGCTGGGGAGGATTTTCATCTTCCCTGCTGCTC
Source organism: Ceyx cyanopectus (assembly GCA_013401355.1). NCBI lineage: Eukaryota > Metazoa > Chordata > Aves > Coraciiformes > Alcedinidae > Ceyx > Ceyx cyanopectus. The sequence goes on from VYZU01059101.1 coordinate 6,104, forward strand.
CTCACCCCTCCACAGAGCCCTGGCACAACCAGGCTTAGGGATAACACCTGGAACACTGCCATGCGATACTAGATCAGCAGAACACTTACTGACAGCCCCTTCTCCCCTCGGGGAGGTATTGCCCGAGCCCAGCAGGGATCAGCTGCCTTGCCAGGCAGACGGGCTGGGCACCCGCAGTGCCAGGCTGGGGGGTGGCAGGGGAGGGCAGGCTGCACTCAGCCTCGTTTCTCTGCTTCTGATGGAGAAACGGGCTCTGCCCTGGGGCAGACAAAAGGAGAAGGGGGTGGATTCTCCAGAGCTGCTGGCCACAGAGAGGAGCTTCAATGCAGTCACACTGGAATGCCCAGAACAGCCAAAAGCACTGAGCTGCAGGGATGCAGGGAGGGAGCAGCCCTTTGCTGCAGCTCCAGCACTGCCACAGGCACCACGGACACCTGTTGGAAGCTGTTTTGTAGACACCACTTTATTACTGGTGCATGCTGGTGAAGACCACAGTTGAGTCAATATTGGGGTCCTTTCTCTGGAGTGCTTCTCCTCATCTACTGAAGCACCCTAACTCAACTTCTGAGATATCTAAATTAAAGCACAATTAAACATCCAATCTCTTTCTCCATCTCTCCTGCCAAATGGAACAGGATAAATCTAATTCCAAAATTCTTCCTCTGGTTTAGAGGCAGACACACAGATTTTTATATTCTTCCTCCCGTTTCAAGACACCCACTTCCTCTAAATTTCATTTTATCTCCATGCAATAAAAAATGAAATAACGTTGATCTCTATTTTTATTTCATTTTTCCCCCCTACTGTGCCCATGACATGACAGTGAGTAACAGCATATGCCAAGAAAACGATTACATAGCACCTCTGCACTGATTTGTCTAATTGTGTCTCTTTACTCAAAGAGAGTTGTCTGCTTGGACACCACTGTCAAGCCAGAGTGGTCTCTGCAGCTGTTTTCACTTCAGCAGTTACTCATTTCTTACAACAGATAACAGACCCCCCTCTGACTCTCAGATACCCTTTCCCAGGAGCAGGGGCAGACACCTGGATGCTGCTTGCACTCCAGTATTTCATCATTTCAGTATTTTGAGGATGCCAATAGCAGACTGAGCCCAGATCTGGAGATGCTGTGGTGGCAGGGGATGGTGCCAGCCAGCCCTGCACAGCTCCAGCCCACCCTGTGCAGGCTCTGCTGCATGTGGGGCAGCCCTGGCACCTGCCACAGCTCAGGGGCCTCCTCACAGCCCTGGCAGCTGCTCCCAGCTGTGTGGGCACAGCTGTGTGGGCACACTGTGCTTCTGACCCCTGGAGAACTTCCTGCAGCAGGCAGGGATGGAACCAGAGCAGGGCACAGCAGTCCCCCTCCAAAAGGAATCACAGCTTCTCACTAAAACAAGCACCTCCCAGCAGAGTTTTCAGTGAGGGGCTCATGCTCTGCTGTTGTGCTTAGGCATCAGCTGGGAGTGTGTGCCAAGCTGGGCAGCGTGGCCAGGGCTCTGCATCTCGGGTGGATGTCCTTGGGTGGGACCTTCAGGTCAACTCCAGGGCTTTTCTACATCTACCTGTTGGATTTACAGCTCCCAAAAGGCAAGGAGACAAGAAAGCCACCCCTGTGCTCCCTACTGCTGGGATGCTCCATGTCCCAGGGAAAGGCAGAGGCAGCCCAGGAGACTCAGGTTCCTCTGCTGCTCCCTGAGCCACCACACTCCACTGCCCAGCACCAGCTCATGCTTCTGACTCACAGGCTGCTGCTGCTTGCCTGGGGACCTTCTGGGATGAGATGACAGCACAGCAGGTGGAAGCTACACTGGAAAATATCATATCACTTTATTGTGGCCAGTAGTTCAATACAAGTGTTTGCTGTCAGGTGAATTCCTTGCCATGAAAACAAAAGTGGAATCTTAGATGCCTCCAATTACTGGTAAATGTAAATGTTTATCTATTTTCAAGCCTCTCATATTTGCTCAGTCTTACAAGAGAAGAAGGAAGGAGAGAAATCTGATGACCTGAACCACTCATGACCACTGTAACGAGGCAGCTTTACCCAGTTAACTGCTCTGAAGTTCATCCTAAAGCTAACTGGGAGAGCATCCAAAATGGCCTGTGTCCACACCTCAGGAACTGAAATAAAGCTGTAACATCCACTCACACACACACACACACACACATCCAAGGAAACCCACTGTTCACACAAAGCATTTTCCAGAAGGGTGTTGTTGACACTGGTCAAACAGAAGACACTCTGATTGGAAAGGACTGTGGTGTTTGTTACACTGCTTCATTTCTAGGTTTCTAACACAGTTACATTTACAGATATTCCCTCCTCTACATATTGCCTCTTGGTATTTTATTTTTTTATATGATAAAAATTCCCCTTAGGTAGATCTACACTAATTGGTCTTTCTATATTATTTTAGATAAGGATTAGTTTTCACTACATCAGTGTAGTGAAATTCTAAATGCTTTCAGCCCCACTGTAAGAACTGACCTGTTCATTTTCATGACAAATATCACTGCCCACTTATTTAAAGCCACAGCCTTCCTCCTGCCCTGCCACACTGTGATCAAGGCTCCATCCAAGGCTTTTTTGTTCTTTTTTAAGCAGATGCAGCTGAGCCTGTTTAAATGCAGGCAGGTCTGGGAGACCCAGCCAGGCCTCTTGTTCCTCTCAGCTGGGGAGACTGCCCCAGGAGCTGGAGATCCCATCTGGAATAGCTGCTGGGGTTTCACCTCCCTGCCCTCACCTGCCCCCAGCATCACTGGCTCAGCTGGTGCCACAGGGCAGAGCTGGGCCTGCAGCTGGGGACCCTCCCACGGGGACAGAGCCCACCACAGGCCCCTGATGGGATCTGAACTCCCTGTCCCCATCCCTGCCCTGCACATCAGTCACCAGAGCCATTCCCCTGCCTCAGGGGAGTCAGTTCTGTTTTCCCTGCTGTAAAAGAGCCATGGGCTCCTGTGCCACCTGTGCAAGGACAATTCATTATGATGCACTTTTCAACCCCTTCTCAATATTTTCCAGGGTACCCTGAAAATAGGATGCATCTGGGCTTTCCAGCAGCACATATAAGCTTCACTTAATAAAGCCGAGCACGCTAATTACAGCCAGAAAAAAAACAGTTTTATATGCCTTAGCATCCTTCCCTGATCCCAAATTAGCTGTTATTTAAAGTTCTTCAGTGAATGGTTTCTGCAAACATACCAGCCTGTAACTTGCTCAGGAGAGAACTGTTCCCTTCTTTGAATGATGATTTTTATTCACAATTCACCATCCACGTGGAGGGCCTGATGCTCTGACTCACAGGGCTGCCTCTGCTCAAGGCTCCCTGACTTGCAGCAGGGTTTTAAGCTCACCAAAGAACATTGCCACGCATAGTTATGTGAATAGATGTTCACACACATTTTGTACTATTCTTCCAGTGAATATTTTTAGAGACAAAGTCACACCTTTAAACAGCTACAAAAAGCTACTAGGACCAGGTTACAAGTGTTGTTAATTAGGAAAACACAAATCCAGAAGAAAAGTTTGGAATGTATTGATTTACCAAAACTTACTGAACTGCTCTAGATATCAGACAGGGCTTAGCAACCCAAATGTCCCACCTGAGGTGAAATAACAGCTTCTCTCCCCTTCCTTGTGCCAGCTTGCCAGAGGGGTGCCCATACCCTCCACCTTCCACAGCTCGTGGGCCCTGTGCAGGGGAAAGGCCCAGGGCTGCACTCCTGGCTACTCTGCTGGTGGCTACACTGTGCCAGCACCTGGGCACAACCGCAGCAGCTGCTCTGCCACCCACCCTCCCCCCCAGCAGAGAGGGGCAGTCAGGAAAAGGAGATGGGACCCACAGGGTGAAATGAAAGAGCTGTAACACAGCACCCAAACTAACACCAGCATCACCTCTCCTCCAGGTGCTGGTGCTGGTCCTTACCAGCTGGGGTGCAAGTGCAGACTGGCTGCAGATCTTTCTAAGCTTCCATGCAGACCAGTAGATTTGCAATAGACCAGCAGCAGTGCACAAGACAAACACATTCCTGCAATGCAGTCATGGGAGGTCTACTGCTCCTCGAGAGAAATGCAGAGGATTTTAATGAGGAAAAATGATCCTCTTTTCTTTGCCTTGTTTTTAGAAGGGCTAATCTATCTGGCCCGTTGTTTCTAATTAGATAAGCCAATTTAGTAAGAGACAACCCAACTGCTTTCCCCAGAGACATGGCTGTGAAGGACACAAGGGTGTGTGTACAAAACCCTGCTCAGTGACCAGTACCTTTTGTGCAGTATTTCTGATGTCTGATCTCTACCTTCCCTCTTTTCTGCTGCAGCATTTTCCCTTCGCTGTCTTCTGTGCCTCCTGTGGATGGGTCAGAGCTCAGAGGTCATCAGCCACACTCTGCCTTCCCTTGCTTGTTACACAGATATTCAGGTTTTAGCACTTATAGCTGATGACCTAATGTAAAAACATGCAGATTAGATGAGGTTTCAGAATAAATCACCTATTATTCAGCATGTTCAGTACTCTTAAAGCTATGTATATAGTTTTGTTGTGTATATACTTTGCTCAAGGCCTTTCTGAAACAACACCTTGCAAAAACAGCAACAAATTCAGATTACACTGCTTGTTATAACAACCCAACGATGGGCCTCTCACCCTTCAAGCCCTGCTTTCTCTTCTGCCAAGAAACCAGTCTCCAATATTTGCACCGTGATGTGAAGCAATTAATTTGGTCACTTAGCACTGTGCTTCCACTGGTAGGCTGGGACTGGTGTCACAGAGATGAAAGAGAGCCCTGCTCATGGAAAAGTCTGTAATGAGCAAGCAGACATAGCTCCATCTGAGGGAAACTGACAGCTTGGGGGTCACAAGGAAAGGAATAAAATCCTGTGCAGGCACTGACCTTGTCATGGCTTTCACACCATCAACTGGAAAAGACTTGTCCAGAGGAATTTATTCTGCAACACAAAAGCAGAAATACAAAACTACATTAACAACCCAAAAAATAACCCAAGTGACAAATACTGCAAGTTTCACAGAGCACAAAAAGCCATTACAACTCAAACAATAGGAGGTGTTGGATACCACAGACACATTGCTTTCCCAGTGCCCTTCTCCCCGTGCTGCTGGATCGAAGCAGCTGATGAAGCCGAGGAACAAAGGGAGGCAAAAGAACACAGAGAGGACCAAAGGTGTGAAATTATAAAAGGTGTGAAAGACCAAAGGTGTGAAACCGAAATGGGACACGTGTCCCAAGAGAAGAGGAAGAATGTCTGTACATCAGGCACTGAAGCCACGGGCCACAGGCTGCCGTTACAGGCTGTACGCATCAGCAGGACAGGGACAGAGGGAACAGCTTATCTGAGAATAACAAACTGGTTGGAAATTAGATTCCAGCTCCCCTTAAGTTACTTGCAAATTTCCAACAAGTGCAGTTTTGCTGAGGAGATCCCTGGGAAGGGGTGAGCGAGGCAGCTGCACTGTGCTGGTGGGTGCACAGCCAGGGGCACACGGCCAGGCCAGGATGGGATGTCTCCTCAGCCCTCTGAGCACACACTGCTTACTCAGGAGTATCCTACACATCAGACTGCAAGGCTTTTTTAGAGGGAAAAAACTCCCAGTTATCCCTAATGAAGATCAATATACAAACTGATATACCTCAGTGGTGCTGAGGGCCATGGGCAGTGGTGCCCAGGCAGGGCTGGGATGGTTGGACTGGGTGATCTGACAGGTCTCTGCCAACAAGAGCGTGTCCATGATTCTGTGACTGTCTCAGTGATGACTGTGCTACAGACCTGTTCTCATGTCTTCTGTTGCTGGCCACTGAATGAGGCAAGGCAACTGTGGGAAGATTTAAATGCTCTTCAGAGTCCAGGCTAAGTGAAGCTCAGGTAGATGGATTTCATTTCAACACTTCCTACCTCGCAGGCATTTGTTTTTGCAACATGGACAGTATCCTTGGCTCACTTTGAGTGTCCCCTCCAAAAACACATTACTTAATTAATGATAAAAACCACCTTCTTCTTAGCAATTTTATGAGTATTGAGGTGAAGAATGTAAAAACATCTAACACTTTCTGAGTGCACCAAGCTCACCATGTGAGGGACATTCTGGTGTTTGCAGACACTTCCAGCAGCCAACAGCATTAACTCTGTGGAAAATGGCATCTTGGGAGATTAAAACATTCCAGTTACCAAGAACCCAATGGGAAAGCTGGATAAAAATCACCACGGTGTGATGGATTCAGGGAAGAGACTTGAGAGGAAAACACTCAGAAATAGTCCTGATGTTACCCACAGGAATGACCTCCCCTGGAACACGACCAGCACTGCGCAGGATGCTCTCTGCATCTCCACTGCCTGGCTGCATTCTACTCCAATTATCATCCACTTTAAAGCACCTTGCTCCAAATCTGTGGAGATTTACAGCTACATCTGCCTGAAAAAAACAGAGTAAAATGGAGAGAAATGCTGACAGTATTCCCTGATCTCCCTTCTGTGTCCAACTGCAGTAAATCAGTGGTACCCAGGGAGGGTGTTCAGAGGCTTCCCTTTTTTGCTTTCTTGCTTTTACCTCCTTGCCAGGTTTCTAAACTTTTTCCAATGGTTAAGCAAAAGTCACCGAGTGGCAGAAAAAAGCTCTGCATCATTTCCTTTGGGGTTGCAGGGCTGCTGGGGCTTGGTTTGGTTTTGTTTGTTTTTTTTCCTTCAGAACTCAGGCTGTTTTCAGAAGTTGCAGAGTGGCAAAAGGCAGCATGAAAGCTTCTCCTCTAACAAATATTACCACTGGAATAAGTAAAACCTCACTGGGTTTTACTTATTGACCACAAAAAAGATAGAACAAACTGTCACAGTGCTTTTTAAACCTCTAAAAAGGTTTAAAAATAAATATTTTCTCTAAACTTTTTATTCCTTCCTCTTCAAAAACTGGGGCTAGAGAGGAGGGGTTTGTTGACTGATTGTTGACCAGCTCCACATCCATATCCAAGAATATTTTCTTTCCTTGGTATTTCTTGAATTCTGAATTTAGTATGCACAATTAAAACTAAAATTAGCAAGAAGATAGAAACAAATCTATTCAGATTATGGTGAAGTGTTTATCACCTGTGGTTTGGTAAAGGCTGGTCACTGAGTTTCCATGAATCTCCTCAGTAATTTTCCATGCCAGTATTTGCAATAAGAGATTTGGTTTTCCAAAGGCAATGGAAGATTAATGAGAAAAGTCAGATCAATGGACATGCAGTAGAGCAGCTGGGTAAAGCACCTACAGGGGGGCACAGGCTGGCCCTTAGAGGTAAATCACTCAGAAGAAAGCATGTTCCTCCCTGGAATGTCCCAGGAACCACGTCCTGCACCCTGACAGCTGGTCCTTCCTCACCAACAGAAATCCTGCACATTCTGTCTGTCTTCAAAGCAGAATGACAGGGATGGAAAGCATAACATAAGCACTAACTGAACTGAAATGCCTAAATTCCAGTATTACTGACTGTCCTCTTGGAACTTCACTCCTTGCAGGAATGGATGTTGCACAAAGAAAGGGGAATAAGCAGCAGCAAAACACAGACCTTAAGCAAGTGGCATGGTAGGCAGAAGGAGAAGTCAACATCAGGCAAGAGAATTCTTACACTTAGCACATATCCTAGAGAAAAAAGATGCATCTGTCTGATAGACCTTCCTAGCAACAACATCTGTGCATGAGCATCTTCTATTCCACTTCTCCTGGAAAAACTCTCCCATAAAAGCCAAAAGGTTGTCCAAAGGCTGACCCTCATAGAGAAGAAATTATAATTTTGGTGCCTAACAGAGGAAAAAGATGTTTATTTAAAAAGCCTCTTTATATGCCTCTGTGTGCACTAGAGCCACTCCAGTTTCTGCTGCTCACAGATCCAACTACAGCAGCCAATGGTGAGCACCAGGTAATGCCAGTTGTGCAAAGCCTATTCAAGCAAAACTTTGGGATCTGCTCTGTGTTAATGGCCACCAGATGTCCTAACATACTGTGGAATGCAGTGAGGCCATAAGGAGGAGGCATTTGATATCAAAAAGTAGAAATAATGTCAAAATATCCATTGATCCACTTTTTTTCCCAAACCTGTTGTTCATTCTATGAGTACTTAGTAAAGTAACCAGACTTCCTGCTTTCCCCCCAGCATCCCTGCTCTCGCTCCTTTCAGGAGGATACCTCTGTAAGCAGCATGTCTTCTTCATAAATAATTACCAGCAAAAGACTTTTAAAGATACCTCATAAAATATGTATGTGTTTTTTAATGCCCATCACAGGTGAAATGCTAGTTGTCTGCCAGCAAGTGGCCATCAAAAGTATTGTCCTGTGAAGAGCTGGAAAACCTTCTGGGATGATGTGGAAGAGGAAAATAAATAAAGAGTGTGCAGAGTCCTTTCTGGGATGATGTGGAATAGGAGAATAAATAAAGAGTGTGCAGAGTCCTTTCTGGGATGATGTGGAAGAGGAGAATAAATAGAGTGTGCAGATGCTGGGAGACCCTGCAGAGCTGTTGGCAGGAGGAGCAGAGAAGACACTCGATCCACGGGCTGTTAGAGGCAGGTACCAAAACACCTCTGCTGCTCTCTGATCAGGAGGGTTAGAGTGCCAGCTTCAGGTGAAGAGCAGTTGTCCCTGCTGAAACCCCAAGTGATGCAGCAGCCTGTCACATACAACCATCAGTCTGCTGCAGTATGTGCCTGGAGCTCTCCTTACCACAGAAAACCATCACATGATGAGCACACAGGCTGGGAAGTGGCTCCTGTATGGCCTGGAAGGTGAGAGGACTGATTTCCATCAGCCTGGAGAGTCAGAATTCAAACACATTTCATTCCTCAGCATTTGGGTTTGATTTATAGTCTCTACCCCTTTCTGAGGGAGCTACTGAATCTTAAACCCTCTCTTTATCCCTTCCGCAGAAGACTGAGGATTATGTTAAAATATCTATGATTTTATCACTTGATCTGCTTTAATTGTGGCACAGTTTACAGCAGCACTGGCCGCAGAAGTGCGTGTGAGTATTCTGTGGAGCACATAGGCTGTAGAAACTGGTAATTTGCTTCTCTCCATGTTATCCAAACGCTAATGACCTTTCTCTCTCTTCATTGAGATACACATTAAGAGTTCAGAAGAATAAAATCATAGAAAATCAGTAAAGAATGAAAGGCAGAGCAGCAGCTCGCCTAGAGAAGATGATCAGACGTGCGATAGACTCATGGGAAGGATTTACTTGCTTTGGCTCAATTTCTAAATGTGCTCCACACTAGATGAGACTTGCAAATGATCTATAATCTCCTTCTGCAGATAAAACAATACAGAAATGCACGTCAGGTGTTATTACCTGCCAGTGCAATGTGTCTCTTTGGCACTATCCCTCGTTTTTGGGGCAGGTGGAGTGCTCAGGCACGGACAGCACAGAGGGTGAAGGAGAGAAACAAGGAGTTTAAGTGTGGTTATTTTTTTTCTGGTTTTTTTTTTCCTGTTTGCAAAGACAGTAAGCATGAAGGCATCTGTGCCTGTCTA